>ML404751.1:88486-112481 GCA_005239525.1 Nicotiana knightiana | reverse complement strand
CAGCATTCCCCCCCCCCCCCCCATTAAAACAAACGTTCATCCTTGAATGTGCATAGTGACGTACCTGAAGTGATAAAAAGGTGAGAATAACGACTCTGCATGTCATGCTCTGTCTCCTAGGTCACCTACTTGATTGGATGACCCCTCTATTGAACCTTCACTAAAGCAGTGTTCTTTGACCTCAACTTCCGAACCATCCTGTTAGAAATAACCACCGGCTCCTTAACATAAGTCAAATATTTATCCAATTGGACTGAGCTGAAATCTAATACATGTGATGGATTCATCATAACACTTCCAGAGCATGGAAATATAGAATATCGATCGAACTACAGACAAGTCGGTGGTAATGCAAGTTTGTAAGAAACCTTACCAACTCTCTCAAGGATCTCAAAAGGACCAATATACCTAGGGATCAACTTGCCCTTCTTCCCAAACCTCATCACACCCTTCATGGGTGAAACCCGGAGCAAAACCTTTTCTCCCACCATAAATGATACATCAATAGCCCTTCGATCAACATAACTCTTCTGTCTAGACTATGCTGTACGAAATCGGTCCTAAATTAATTTGACCTTATCCAAGGCATCCCCAACCAAATCGATGCCCAACAACCTAGCCTCACCCGGCTAAAACCAACTGATTGGAGAATGACACCGGTTCCCATATAAGGCCTCATAGGGAGCACGTCTGAATACTCGATTGGTAAATGTTATTGTAGACAAACTCTGCAAGTGGTAGGAACTGGTCCCGTGAACCCCAAAATCCATAACACAGGCACATAGCATATCCTCTAAGATTTGAATGGTGCACTTGGACTGACCATCCGTCTGGGGGTGAAATGTTTTACTCAAGTCGACCCCCGTGCCTAACTTACGCTGCACAGCTCTCCAGAAATGCGATATAAACTATGTGCCTCGATCAGAGATAATGGATACTGGCACACCATGGAGATAAACAATCTCACGGATATAGATCTGAGCCAGCTGCTCTGAAGAATAGGTAGTCACCACCGAAATAAAATGTGTCGACTTGGTCAGCCTATCCCTAATAATCCATATTGCGTCAAACTTCTTCAAAGTCTGTGGAGCCCAACAAAGAAATCCACAGTAATACACTCCCACTTTCTCTCGGGAATCTCAAGCCTCTGAAGCAAACTGCCATGCCTCTGATGCTCGTGCTTCACCTGCTGATAGTTCATGCATCGAGCCACATACTCTAGTATATCTTTATTCATTCTTCTCCACCAATAGTGTTGTCTCAAATCGTGATACATCTTAGTTGCAGCCGGATGAATAGAATACCGCATACTGTGGGCCTCCTCAAGGATCAACTCCCGCAGTCCCTCCACATTGGGCAAACATATACGGCCTGCATCCGTAACACCCGTCATCAGTAATAGAAACATCATTGGAATCTACAACACTCCATAGTTAGGAATTGTTATAAATTATAAAAATTATGAGTATTGTAGTATATTTTTATTGGTTTGCCTGTTGTTTTACTAGTTTCAGATCGTTGGGCATCGATTTGAGGTTTTAGAGAGGCGTTGGAGTAGGTTATGGAACTTCGGAGCGAGGTAAATCTCCTGTCTAAATTTGTGAGGCAGAATCTATCCCGTAGGTATTATAATTACAGTGTGCTACATGTTGTGGGGGCTGCACACGTATGAGGTGACAAGTGTCCATGCGCATGCTAGAATTTATAATTAGGCCCGGATAGTCTTAGACTCACGCCATGTCTTAAATGTAATATTGGAGTTATCATTTCCCATTTTATTGCTTTAATTTATATTCTTGTCTGAGACTAGACTTGCTTAAAGTATTGGATGTACGATTTAATATATGGTTAGCTACTTGAATGATAGTAGCGATTACACTTCCTTTTTCGAATTTCTCCTATGTTGCACGTATTCGTCCGAAAGTTTACTTAAATTCCATAACTCACACGTTACTCGTGAGTGGGGCCACTGAGCTGTCAAAGTTTCGTTTCTTATGGGATCAGATCGTTCGCCTCAGCATGATTATTGTAACACACTCTTATGGGATCAGGCTATTCATCTCGGCAGTTCTATGAAATACTCTTATTGGATCAGATTGTTCGCCTCAGCATGATTATTGTAATACACTTTTATGGGATCGAGTCGTTCGACCCAATTATAATACACTCTTATGGGATCAGGCTGTTCGCCTCAGAGTTCTATGATACTCTTATGGGATCGAGCTATTCGCCTCAGCAGTTCTATGAAATACTCTTATGGGATCAGTCCGCTTGCCTCGGCAAAGTCGTGCATAAAATTTGATGAGGAGTCATTGTATCCGTGAGCTTTCTTGACTTGAGATGTGATATTTTATCTTGTGTTGCCCATTTTGTATTCCACTCGAGGTAGCATCCATTCGTTGAGGACCTCGTGTTTGCTCTTCCGTTGAGGATCCTATTATGCACATATATTTGGTTTATCTGCTTTACTTGTCATACTTCGTACCTATCTATTTTTATTATATTTGGTTTATTGGACCACTAATAAGTGTCTGTATTGACCTCTTGTCACTACTCTGGAGTTAGGCTAGATACTTACTAGGTACACGTTGATTTATGTACTCATGCTACACTTCTGCACTAATTATGCAGGTTTTGACAGGTTCATTTAGTGGTCATCTTGGTGCATCGGTGTAGCTGCTGATGGGACTTTATGGTGAGCTGCATTCCATGCTGCGATCCACAGCACACAGAGTGACAGTTTCTAGGACTACACAAACTATAAAGAGACCTAGTCCTTTACCAGTTCCCTCAGAGTTATCGATAGATACAGTAAGTAAAAGAGGCACATGATTTTTACATGGAAAATTCCCAACTTAAGGGGACAAAAACCACGACCTACACTGGTAAGATTTCAACTTCACTAACTTGTAATCTCAACTATTAAAAGCCACTTTGTAATGAATCTCTTACAAATACTTTGAACCACTAACTTGTAATACACTTATTACAAGCCACTTTGTTATTCACTAGTAGAAAAGACTTCAACTTTTGACTACACTAGTCACAACATAAAGACTGAAGGTTTATGATTTTAGGATTCCTAGTAAAAAACTTCTAAGAAAGCAAATAGGATACAATAGAAAGCAAAACACAAGATTATAACTCAACTAAGGACACCTAAAGACACATAGTGAAACTTGTCCGTCTTAGTGGAGTTATCTTCTTGTTCTTGACACACTTGAGCCTTCAATGCAAGAGCAACACTTCAATGCTTGAGAGAATGTTAGTAAATGCTCAAGTGAATGTATTGTTTGTCTTCAAACAAGATGTTATATCCCTAGGAAATCTCAAGAAGGATGCCCATGCTTAGTTGGTACAATCTTCAACCAATGGGAAGTGACTGCTGCACTGTAGCGTGTACAGTTGCAGGCAGTCACTTTTCTGTCATAGCTTTCTAGCTGTAGAGTTAACCTGTACTCCCGTCAGTGAGAATGTTAGAGGATCAGGTCCCTAATCTGTTTCCTCTGGGTTCAGATGCAAATTGCCCAGATTTCTTGAGTTCATACTCACTGATTGTGCTGGTTACGCATCAGGTCCTTTATCTGGTTCTTTACATAAAAGTTTGTTAGATCATCAAAATAGAATACTAACCCATGAATTTCCCCCTTTTTGATAATGAAAAACTTCTATAATTGATGAACAGTTATATAATCTAACTTATCCAAACACAAGACCAGGACCCCATATTGTTCCCCCTGTTTCTCCCTCAAATCCTTCTTATTTATCAATGATATCTTCCCCCTTTGGGCATCATAAAATGACAGAACCAGACAGAAAACATAAAGAAGTCTAACAAAGCTAACTCATGCCCCATGTGTGCACACAACATTATAGAAGACAGAAGGAAGAGGCAAGCAGGCAATAGCAGAACATTAAGAAGCTGATTCATTCATACCAAAATAATTGTTAAATATAGAGAAGTCTTTGATTGGGATAGCAAAGACTTAATTTGGAATTTTGAAAGAAGGAGCAGCTAGGTGGGATCCAATTACCAAACACAAAAAGAGAAAAAAGAAGTACTACGTACCACAAACATCATCAATCATACAAAGACTGGATAGAGACGGAATCCTAGAGGGCACTAGAAGAGGAAGGCTTGGAGGAGGAGGCATCAAGAGTCTTGAGAACCAAATCCATACGGGCATTTGCAGACGATTGTTCCTCCATAAGTTTCTCCCGCAGGTTCTCTACCTGTTATCTAAGCTCAGTGTTCTCTTTGGTCAAGCGGGTAACCTCCTTAGTTGAAGAATGAGCAGCACCAAGTCCCCTAGAGGCTTGACTCAACTGAGTCTCCAAAATAGCAATCTGAGCCCTCAACTCCCGGATCACCCCATTGGCATCATTCAGTGCATTGATCAATTGGGATATTGTAGAAGTGCTACCCCCAGGTTTCTAAAAATATTCACATTCCTCTAAGGTCATTTTGGAGAAGGTCTTCTTGCGGGTCCCTACTCGGGGGTTTGCAACAGGAAGTAGGAAAACATACGGGAGCCCATGATTACCATCCTTGACATTCACCACTTTGTACATATGTTCAATCATGGGAGCAGGCAAGTTGATAGGGGTTAAGGAATCAAGAGCCACCATCAATGTCAAATCAGCCTTGGAGGCAATTGATCGCCTTACAGCACGGGGGAGAAGTACTTTATTTACTAGTTCGAATAAGAGCTGGTAAACAGGGAGCATAGCTTTCTTGTGGACCCGTTCCCCTTGCTGAATTATGCCCGCCTTAACAATGGCTCGCCGAAAGTTTCCCTAACAGGCTGGTTTTCACAGAACACAGTCCCCTAGATAGAACTTGAAGAACTGTTCCCAGAGTAGTGTCGTGAAAAACAACGTCGACTCCTTCCACTAGAACACAAATATGATTCTCAGCAGGTGTAAGAAGAGATGCATAAAAGTCTTTCACTGCATCCTCATAGACTTTGGGCACACTCACATTGAAGAGATGTTCCCATTTCTGAAACTCAACCATGACCACAATTTGGCGCATTCCAGCCATCTCGCAAATCTCTGGGTCAAACATCCGATCCCATAGCACCGTCTTAATCCTTACATTCTCTTGCCACTTGCTACTATCACTTGGTATTGTTTGCACTGAACCTGGTTCCTCAACAGTTTCCACTTCTCTTTTTCGTTTTCCTGACCTTTGCACTGAACCTGGTTCCTCAACAATCTTTTCCTCTTCTTGTTTTTGCTTTTCTTGATTTTCACCAGAGCAGAGTCAAGTGCCTCCTTCTTTTGCAATCGTGTGGATGGTAGCTTGGCGGATGATTCAGGAGTGGGTACTTTCTGGCGAAGTTTAAAGTGAGCACATGACCATCTCGTCCTCATCATCCTCATTAGTAGGCGCGGGAAGAGGAGGAACTGAATCTAGATGAGGAGTATGGGATATAGGTTCCTGGTTGGTTTCAGGGAGCGGAGAACCAGGTTCCTCACCAGACTTCTCTTTGACAGACTCATGACCAGGGGATTCGAACAAGACTAAGATCCTTTCATCTCCTAGGAATGGAGGTTCTTCCCCTTGAGGCTCAGGAAGGGAAGAGGCTCCATCAAAGGGAAGACTCTCAAAGGCAATGAACATTATGTTCTCTGCCGCTTCTTTTTCAGGTGACTCCAAAGGAACTGTGGAGTTAAGGAGAGAGGAATTGAGATATTGTTAAGGGTCATCCTCAGAGGCTTCAGAGGTCTGAGGAAGGTCATGTGCTGGGGCTTCTTTTGGTGTGTCAGAAAGGGTGGGTTTTAGAGAAGGAGAAGCATTGGTAGGTAAGGGGGATGGAGCAGGTACATGGATGATGACTTCTGGGAGAGGAGGACGGAACCTCCGCCGGAACAGGGTTGGAGTCAGTGACGGGAGAGAGAGATAGTGAGTTCTCAGTCGCCATTTTTGTGATTTACAGAGACTAGAGAAGAGGAGGCTTGATAGAAGGGAGGTGTAATGATGAGGGGAGAGAGGAACGGGTTCAAAAAAAATGGCGGTAGGTGGTTTTTGGGAAGAGAAAACTTGCAGAAGGAGTTAAAGGATTTGAGAGATGGGCGTAATGGACATAGACAATGAAAAGTCGGATGATGTGGCAACAGTAATTAATTTTTGTAACTTTTTGAGAGAGGCATAGAAAACACATAACTACATACCTGTGGTATAGGAACCAGTTTTTTGTTATTTGTTTTTTTTTTTGTAAACGTTTGTGTAGCTTCCTTATGTTCCACAGAGTCGTACCTTTAAGTTTTGTAATCACCATGCGTGTCTACCTGCAAAGGTATTTATTTGAGTTAGGCTTAGTCAGAAAACACTTTAGCTTACTGTATCTGAGAGTGACTCTCATAGCCAAAGCTAAGAGACGAGGTCCTCAGTTAGGTCTATGCAATCCCAGTGCCATTCTATTTTTCTCAAAGTGCTCCCTGCTCAGTGCTTTGGTAAAGATGTCAACAATCTGATCTTCAGTGCAGCAAACTTCATGCAGATGTGCCTTTTTTCAACATTGTCTCGGAGGAAATGATGTCTCACATCAATATGCTTGGTTCTTTTGTGTTGAATCGGGTTCTTTTCCATGTTGAGGGCGCTCGTGTTATCACATAGGAGTGGCACACTATCAATGTATACCCCAAAATCCTCCAATTGTTGTTTGATCCACAACAGCTGAGCACAACAAAAGGCAGCTGCAACATATTCTTCTTCAGCTGTGGATAGAGCCACAGAGTTTTGCTTTCTTGTCCCCCATGAGATTAGGTAAGACCCAAGAAATGATCCATTCCTGAGGTGCTTTTCCTGTCCACCAGATAACCTGTATAATCAGCGTCAGCATAACCAACATGATTGAAATTGTCACCTGAGGGATAGTACAAAGCCAGGTCCTGTGTGCCTTTGAGATAGCGTAGGATTCTTTTGGCAGCCTTTAGGTGAGACTCCTTAGGATTTGATTGAAACATGGCACATAGTCCCACACTAAACACGATATCTGGCTTGCTTGCAGTGAGGTAGAGTAGTGAGCCAATGATTCCCCTGTACTTTTTTTTGTTTACAGGAGATCCATTGTCATCCATGTCAAGCTTGGTTACAACTGCAATGGGAGTTTCGATCACTTTTGATTCCTCCATGTCAAATCTTTTCAGCAACTCCTTGATGTATTTCTGCTTACTAATACAGGTTCCCTTTGTGGACTGCTTTACTTAAAGACCTAGAAAGAAGTTCAGTTCCCCCATCATACTCATCTCAAACTCACTACCCATGAGTTTGGCGAATTCCTTACACAGTGAGTCTGTTGTGGCCCCAAATATGATGTCATCCACATACACCTGAACAATGAGCAGGTTCCTTCCCCGTTTCTTCAAAAATAGTGTGTTGTCAATCTTTCCTCGAGTAAACCCATTGTCCAGCAGAAACTTTGATAGTCTTTCGTACCAAGCTCTGGGAGCTTGCTTCAGGCCATACAGAGCTTTGTCTAATTTGAACACATATTCCGGGTGTATATGACTTTCAAATCCTGGAGGTTGCTTAACATATACCTCTTCTTTGTGGAAACCATTCAAAAAGACACTCTTCACATCCATTTGAAACAAGGTGAATTCCATATGAGATGCAAAAGCAATAAGAATCCGGATGGCTTCCATGTGAGCAACATGAGCAAATGTCTCATCATAAACAATCCCTTCTTCCTGATTGTATCCTTGAACAACAAGCCTTGCTTTGTTCCTTGTGATGTTTCCATTTTCATCCAGCTTATTTCTGAACACCCACCTGGTTCCTATGATGGTTCTATCTGAGGGTCGAGGTAACAGGTGCCAAACCTTGTTTCTCTCAAACTGGTGCAGCTCCTCTTGCATAGTAACGGTCCAATCTGCATCCTTCAAAGCTTCCTTGATATTTTTTGGTTCTATTTGGGATAGGAAGGCTGAAAGGATAGGGAGTTTCTGGTTTTGGATCTAGTTTGAACTTCTGAATCAAGGGGACTGGTTATGTTATCAAGGGGATGAGAGCTTTTGTGTTTCCAGTTCGGAACTTGGATTTGGTTAGTGGAGGAACTTGGTACATCAGAAGGATTTCCCTACACTCCTTGTTCTACAACCTGTGGAGTACCTTGCAAGGCATCTCCAACTCTTTCTTCAGCTTCAGTAGTAGTAATTGGGGTACCAGGTTCCTGATGTGTATTCGAGGAAGTGGTTGCACTGCCTTTACTTATTTCCCTAAAATCTTGCATTATCAAATTTTGTCCCATGTCGGATCTGATGCAGGCTACTTTCAACTCCATCTTCACTTGGATTTTCTTGACAAATGCCATAAATACTTCAATGGTTTCATCTTTTGCTCTTAGAAACAATGTCCAAGTGAATCTTGAGTAGTCATCCACAATCACGAAAATATACTTCTTTCCACCCCTGCTTGGAATCCTTATTGGACCACACAGATCCATGTGGAGCAGTTCTAGAGGTTTTGATGTGCTAACATCCTTCTTTGGCATGAAAGATGATTTCACATGTTTTCCTCTAGTACATGCATCACACACTCTCTGTTCCTAGAACTTTGAGTTAGGCAGACCGCGAACCAGGTCCTTCTGTATGAGTTTATTCAACAAAGAGAAGCTTGCATGACCCAGTCTTCTATGTCATAGTTTCGCATCATCATCAACTGCCTTTAAGCAGTTTACCTCACCATCTTCTAACGATTCAAGGTCAGAAACATAGATGTTCTTGTGTCCCTTGGCAATCAACACTACTTCACCAGTTACTAGGCTAGTAACTGTACACACTTTGGATAAGATTTCAACTTTGGTTCCTTTATCGCAGATTTGTGAGATACTCAAGAGACTATACTTCAAACCGTCCACATAGTACACATTCTCAATTGAGTACTCAAGAGATCTGCCAACCCTTCCAACACCGAGAATGTACACCTTTTGCCATTGCCAAATGATACATCTCCTCCTTGCAGGGCTTTCAGTGAGAGAAAATCCGTGGTATTTCCAGTCATGTGCTTCGAGCATCCACTGTCCATAATCCATTGCAGCCCTGTTTCTCTCACTGGTCCCTGCACATAAAGATTAAAGGTTAGACTTAGGAACCCAAACAAGTTTGGGCCCTTGTAGTTAGGAAACAGATGAATAAGAGCTCTCCTAGTCCAAGCAGGCAACAATCTGTTTTTCTTTGAGGGACCTGGTCCCCATGGTTGGGTCACTCTGTCAGCAAACACTTTGTTTTTCTGAAAAGATTTATCTCTGACAGGGAAACATTCTTTAAAGTGCCCATTGTTCCCACAGTGGGTGCAGATCCAGTTGTCTGGGACAGTGACATACTTGTTGTGAGGGTTGTAAGGAATTTTCTCCTTTTGGAACCCGACCCCTTGCCTGTTTCCACTGTTGTTCAAGTACATGACCGTGACAACATCTGTGGACCAGGTCCATTTTAGTGATTTATCAAGATCTATTTTTAGTTTAATCATTTCAACTTGAAGTTGCTTGTTTTTCTCAAGTTCACAGCACATGCTTGTTTTGACATCAGTTATTTCCTTTTCAAGCTTAATATATTTCTCACTGGCTACCTCCTTCCCTTTTTATGTGGCCACTTTCCTATGTTCTAGTTTGAGTTCCTAAATTGATTCCTCTAGGTCAGTGATCACTACTAAAAGATCATCTCTTTCTTGTTCAACAACACTTATTTTCTCAAATAAAGTATTCTTCTCAGTGTTCAGGTTCTCCACTGTTTCCTTCAGGTCTACTACCACTACAGTTAGATCATCTCTCTCATATTCTACACTATTGTTTCTTTCACCTAGTGCTTCCTTTTCTTTCTCAAAATTGCTTATGGTCTCGTTTAGGTCCACAACAACCACCATCAAGTCATCTCTCTCATTTTCTACATTATTTTGGTCTACAAGTTAGAGATTCTTTATCTTTTTCAAGCTCACTTATGGTTTCTTTTAAATCTACCACACAAACAACTAGATCATCTCTAGTCTGTTCAGTTTCTCCTAGCTCTATCGTTAATGAATCTTTATCATCAACTAGGTTGTAGTAAGCATCAATAAGAACATTTGCTAAAGACATTAATTTTTTTGAGGAGTAGGATTTCAGATTTCTCTGAAAATCCCTGAAATTAACCTCATCGTTTTGACCTTCTTCATCATCATCAGACTTTGCCATTAGCGCGAACAGTGAATCATATTCCTTTGCCTCATTCTCTACTGCCATCATGGAACTGTTTCCTACTTCTAGTTCCTCTTCCGATTCACTAGAGGAATCTCCCTAGGCAGCAAGAGCTTGCTTCACAACATTATCAGCAACACTCTTCTGGCTGAATCGTTTGTCGTGAACTTGATTCTTCTTAGTTGTTTTGTCAGCATTGTGCTTGTAGGGCTCCTGCTTCAATAGTGGACAGTCTTTAATGAAGTGTCCAGGTTTTCCACACTTGTGGCAGAGATCATAGTTCCTTAACTTTCTTGAACTACCCCTTCTTGGTATACCCCCATTTCTTCTAACCATCTTTTGAAATATCTTAGTAAGATAAGCCATGTCACCATCTTCTTCACTTGAATCATTTTCTTCATCTTTTAGAACCAGGTTCTTTTCCCTTTTTGGTTCTCTTCTCTCACTGTCTTTTTTTATCTTAAACTCATATGTCTTTAGATTCCCAACCAACTCATCCATTGTTAAAGTTTGCAAGTCTTTTGCTTCAGTAATGGCATTCACTTTGCTTTCCCAAGAACCAGGTAGGACACTCAGAATCTTCTGAACCAGCTTATTTCTGGGAATTGTCTCACCTAGAGAGTGAATCTCATTTATGATGGATGTGAATCTAGTATGCATGTCTTGTATAGACTCATCATCCTTCATTCGGAACAACTCGTACTCAGTTGTAAGTATGTCAATCTTGGACTGCTTGACCTGAGTTGTTCCTTTATGAGCAGTTTGTAAAGCCTCCCATATCTTTTTTGTTGATTGGCAGGCTGAGATTCTGTTGTACTCATCAGGTCCTATGCCGCATACTGTGATTTTCTTGGCACGGAAGTTCTTCTCAATAGCCTTCCTATCAACTTCACTGTATTCTTTCCTTGTTTTAGGCACCAATAGCCCATCTTCTCCAACCTTCTTCATAAGGACGTGTGGACCATCACAAATGACATCCCATAGTTATGAATCTTCAGCCATTATAAAGTCGTGCATACGAGTTTTCCACCACCTGTAGTGTTGACCATTGAATCTAGGAGGTCGATATGTTGCCTGTCCTTCTTCAAAGTTTGGAGGAGCAACCATTACAAATCCTTTCTCGGTGTTAACCTTTTAGAAATAACTTGCTCTGATACTAATTGATATTTTCTAGGACTCCACAAACTGTAAAGAGGCCTGGTCCTTTACCAGTTCCTTCAGAGTTATCGATAGAGACAGTAAGTAAAAGAGGCACTGGATTTTTACGTGGAAAAATCCCAACTTAAGGGGACAAAAACCATGACCTACACTAGTAGGATTTCAACTTCACTAACATGTAATCTCAACTCTTAAAATCCACTTTGTAATGAATCTCTTTCAAAGACTTTGAACCACTAACTTGTAATACACTTATTACAAGCCACTTTGTTACTCACTAGTAGCACAGACTTCAACTTATGACTACACTAGTCACAACACAATACTGAAGGTTTATGATTTTAGGATTCCTAATACAAGGCGTCTAAGAAAGAAAATAGGATACAATATAAAGAAAAACACAAGATTACAACTCAACTAAGGACACCTAAAGACACGTAGTGAAACTTGTCCGTCTTAGTGGAGTTATCTTCTTGTTCTTGATACACTTGAGCCTTCAATGCAAGAGCAGCACTTGAATGCTTGAGAGAATGTTAGTAAATGCTCAAGTGGATGTCTTGTTTGATTTCAAACAAAATGTTATATCCCTAGGACATCCCAAGAAGGATGCCCATTCTTAGTTGGTACAATCTTCAACCAATGGGAAGTTACTATTGCACTATTTCTGCACTGTAGCGTGTACAGTTGCAGGCAGTCACTTTTTCTATCAGAGCTTTCTAGTTGTAGAGTTGACATGTACTCCCGTAAGTGAGAATGTTAGGGGATCAGGTCCTTAATCTTTTTCCTGTGAGTTCAGATGCACATTGCCCAGATTTCTTGAGTTCATGCTGACTGATTGTGCTGGTTACACATCAGGTCCTTTCTTTGGTTCTTTACATAAAAGTTTGTTAGATCATCAAAACAGAATACTAACCCATCACAGAGTCTACATCATATTTATTTACTTTATCCTCTCTATCTTATAATGCAGAAAGATGTTGTATTATTATTGTACTCTCTGGTAGATGCTCATGTACTTGTGACACCGGATTTTGGGATTATCCGGTAGATATTTATGGTTTTGCCTACTATTGCCACCTTTTGTTTTATGTTTTACGAATACTTAATTTATCCAGGATATTCTAATGTGTTAATTTTCTTATTTAATAAAGATCATGATTTCAAAAGTAATAAAATGAATAATTAAGTTGACGATTCACCGTTGGCTTGCCTAACGACGAGACATTGAGCGCCATCACGACCTATAGTGGGAATTGGGTCGTGACACCAATGGATCAATGGTCACTATATGTTAATTATCACTCGAAAGAATAAACAATGGTACCTTCTTCTTCTTCTTCTTCTTTTTCTTCTTCTTCTTCTTCTTCTTCTCTGTCGCTTTTGTTGCTTCTTTCTTTCCTTCTTCGTCTCGCTGCTTCTTCTCTGCCACTGCTGTGGCTTCTATTCTTTTCTTCTTCGTCGTGCTGCTTCTTCTCTAACACTGTTTTGGCTTCCTTTCTTAATTGTTTTACTAAAAATAACTTGGAAGGGGGGGGGGGTGTATTAGTACTAATTGTCTTTCAACAACTCCACTGCTTTCACAACCTTTCTTTGTAGTGGATCATCACAAGCTGAATATTTATCTTAAATAACAAATTTGTATTATTTTGGAACTGTTTTTTAGTACTGTTGATTCCTCCATTTTGAAACCAAGAAGTTCCACAACTTTTAAAAGTTCTTGATCATCTTGGTTATTTTGATTTTCATGCAAGATCATTTCGTCAATCTTTGTAGACGGATTTGGAGAGTTCTGGTTCTGTTGTAATAACTTTGGCCTTGCTTATTATTACCATTCCTATATATTCTACTACTCATCACATTACTAAATAATGTTTCTTACTGTGTTTTAAGCAATAATTGTCCATTATGTTTAGAAAATATTGAAAGTGAACAATGTAGGGAATTGATAGCAAGAATTTCAATAATAACACTGCAATAATTATTTGTATGTGGATACACAGATTGACTTGAGTCGTGCTAGGCACTGTCCTAAGAAACTATTTCAGCAGCGTGAAATGTCTCTCCAGGATTAAACAAGACTACCTCTATTAGGGAGGATGCAGAAATTAGCAACATATTAAATTACAAACCCATCTAGCTAGTAAGAAAAATAAATAAGAAAGGAAACAACTAATAATTAATATTGGACAACAAAGATAGAAGAGAAGCTTGAAGGAAATTGAGGAAATGATGTTACTGCTTCTGAATTTGGCTGAAGAAAGGTCTCTTTTTATAGGCAAAAAGCTTTGCCATTTGTCAAGATTATATGTTACAATCTTGCATGTCTTTCCAGCACATGCCAAACAATTGCCACCTTTTGTTGTTTGAAGGACACATGGATAAAGTGTTCCATTTGTCCAAAAGACTTTGAAATACTGCCACACTTCCCCACTATTTCAAATTTTTATAACAGAAAGGAGTAAGACTTGCTGGATTTGTATGGTCCAAATGCATAGTTTTGGTGTCTTTCGGACTATGAATCAAACTTAGACTGATAAAACTTAACTTATAGAATTACTGGTGAAATATAATATTTCTATGAACCAATAACTCTTATTGTAAGTCAGAGATTTTATCAATCACATTTCGACCCCCGGTAATATTGTTGTTCAACACGGTTTTGCGCCCAATAGGCCATGCGCGTGCCTGGTTATTCATGAGAGCTTTAGAGATTAGGCCAAAATCTCATAGGAGCGCTCCACTCTCATATAGGTGAATTCATCAAGTGTATACTGCTTTTAAATACACCATCCATAAGGACTATGAATTTCATTAAGAGTTATAAATCAGCCTCTCAATTTAGTAGCAATCTTTAGTGCATCAGTGCCAATATCGACTTGTTATTACCTATATGAAACTACTTCATGGGATCTCCAATCACATAGGTTGGGTTACCATCTCTATTGACAACATGTCGGCCTTAACTCCATCTCCTTTTGAGGTTTGGAGAATTAATTTTCTTCCCAAGGGTTTAGTCAGAGGATCGGCCAAAGTTATCTCTGACTTCACATAATCAATGGAAATTATTCCATCTCTCAACAACTGTTTTATGACATCATGTCTCAACTTCATGTGTCTACTTTTACAATTATAAGATTTATTCTTTGCTATAGCTATTGCCGCTTGGCAATCACTATGTATAGACACAAGAGGCAATACATCCTTTATCAAAGGGATATTAGCTAAGAAGTTTCTTAGCCACTCAGCCTCAGAACCAGCTAACTCCAGAGCTACAAAATCTGATTCCATAGTGGATCTAGCAATGATCGTCTATTTAGCTGATTTCCACGATATTGCACCTCCACCAAGGGTGATACATAACCACTAGTGGATTTTGTTTCATCTGAATCAGAGATCCAGTTTGCATCACAGTACCCTTCTAAAGTAGAAGGAAATCTACTATATAGGATACCATAATTCATGGTTCCTCTCAAATATTTCATTAGTCTAGCTAATGCAAACCAATGCTCGTTATTGGAATTATGAGTATATCTACTCAGTCTACACACAACATATGCTATATCAGACCTTGTAAAATTAATTAAATGCATCAGACTCCCAATAATTTGAGCGTATTTAGACTGAGCAACTGGGTCACCATGATTCTTTTTCAACTGAGAGTTAGCATCAAAAGGAGTGCTCACTAGTGTGACATCAAAATATTCAAACTTTTTAAGAAGTCACTCAACATAATGTTCTTAAGACAACATTATGACATATTTACTCCTTATAACTTTAATTCCCAATATCATATTTACTTCACCCAGATCTTTTATATCAAAATTAGCAGACAAAAATGATTTAGTATTTTGCACAATATTTAAACTTGTACCAAATATAAGAATGTCATCAACATACAGACATATTATCACATAATCATTGTCTACAACTTTCGTATAAACATATTTATCCACCTCAACTGAAGAAAAATCGTCTCTCAGTAAGACTTGTTCAAATTTCTCATACCACTGCTTAGGAGCTTGTTTAAGGCCATAAAGAGATTTAACTAATTTACAAACTTTATTTTCTTGTCCAGGAATGACACAACCTTCAGGTTGAACCATATAAATTTCTTATTCTAAATCACCATTTAGAAAAGCAGTTTTGACATCCATTTGGTGGATAAAAAGCTTACGGATTGAAGCTAAGGCAATTAAAACTCGAATAGAAGAAATTCTAGTCACTGGTGCAAATGTATCAAAATAATCTATATTTTATTTTTGAGAAAATTATTTTTCTACTAACGGAGCTTTATATTTATCTAAAGATCCATCAGAATTAAATTTCTTGTTGAAAATCCATTGATAGCCAATAGGCTTTGCACCAGGAGGTAAATTAGTTAAAATTCATGTATTATTTTTATTAATAGAATCAATTTCAATTTTTATTGCCTCTTTCCAATATTTAGCATCAGAAGAAGATATAGCTTCAAAATAATTTGATGGTTCATTATCAACAAGAAAAGCTTGAAAATTACTTCCATATGAAAAATATTCTTTTCTAGGCCTTTTGCTCCTTCTCAATTCCTCATTAGAGGTAATTTTATTATTTGTTTCAACACGTGTATGAGAAAATTTTTCAGAGAGTGGATAAATATATTCAAAGAACTTAGCATTCTTTTTCTCAATTATATATTACAATCAAGCACATCACTTTTTAAAATAAGAAATCTATATGCAACACTATATTCAGCATATCCAATAAGCATACAATCAACAGTTTTAGAACCTATTTTTCTCTTTTTAGGTTCAGGAAACAGAACTTTAGCAAGACACCCCCACACTTTTAAATATTTCAAATTAGGTTTATAACCCTTCCACAATTCATACGGAGTTTTGCCAGTTCTTCTATGTGGTATTCTATTTTGTAAGTGACATGCAGATAATATGGCTTCACCCCACATATTATCAGGAGCATTAGAACTAACTAACATAGAGTTCATCATCTCTTTCAGTGTTTTATTTTTCCTTTCAGCTACTCCATTTGATTCAGGTGAATAAGGTGGAGTTACTTCATGAATTATTCCATTCTTTTCACAAAAATCATTTAAAGATAAATATTCTCCACCTCTATCAGATCTAATTCTCTTGATTTTTCTACTAAGTTGATTTTCAACCTCAGTTTTATAAGAAATAAAAGCATTAAATGCATCATGTTTATTTCTAAGCAAATACAACTTAGTATATCTAGAAAATTCATCAATAAATTTAACATAATATCTTTTACCACCTCTAGTCATAGTTTGCTTCAAGTTGCCTAAATCAATGTGAATTAAAGATAATAATTCAGTTTCTCTATTTACGGAAAACAAGTCTTTCTAGTACTTTTAGCTTCAACACATATTTCACACTTGTCAATATTATTTGAGTCTAAACCAGATATTAATCCTAGTGACTGCATTTTCTTTATTTACGCGACATTAACATGTCCTAATCTAGCATGCCATAAAGAAATAGACTCAACCATATAGGCAGAAGCAGATGCATTTCCATTGATAACATCAGAAATATTAAGTACAAAGAGTCCTTGGTTACAATATCCCTTTCCTACAAACACATTATTTTTGGTCATTATGATCTTATCAGATTCAAATGACACTTTCACTCCGGCTCTTCCCAATAAGGATACAGAGATCAAGTTTGCCCTCATAGTAGGAACATGTAGTACCTCAACAAGGGCTAAAGTTTTTCCTGAAGTGAGTTTCAAGAGAAATTTACCCTTACACAAGACTTTAGTAGTACTTGAGTCTCCAAGGTAGACCTCTTCTCTATCATCCTCTACAGGAGTATAAGAGGAAAATGCTTCTAGATTTGCAAAAATGTGCCGAGTAGCCCCAGAGTCTATCACCCATTCTTTTGCATGTGCTACAATGTTTACTTGAGAAATGACAGGTGCAATAATATCACCTCCTTGGACTAAGTTAGCCTTAGGAGTATTAGTTTTTCCTTTGTCATTTCCTGCCACGACCTGAAATCCATAAGGTCGTGATGGCGCCAGACACCATTGTCAGGCAAGCCAATCATTTAAATAGTTAAGTTAAATTTCATGTTTTAGCATTTTTTTGAAATCATTACCTTTCACTTTATTGCATAATAACTTAACAAAAATTTCTGTTAATTAAATACGGGAGGTAAACAAATTTTGATTATTACAGTAAATCCCAAACACTTCCCAGAACCCGATGTCACAAGTACATGAGCAATTTGTAAGAATTTATACAATCATCACAAAGCTTGTCCGAAATACAAATTGGACAAGGAATTTAAAATGAAAATAAATACAATATTAGGGAAACTTTGTCAGCTGCGGATCGCCTCCGGATAATGCAGCTCGCCTAAGTCTCCAAATCCGCCACATCGCTATGAAAATACCTATGCAATAAAAATGCACAACAAGTGTCGTATGAGTACGAAAACAATGTGTACTCAGTAAGTCGCCTGCCTAACCTCAGAGAGGTAGTGACGATAGGTCGAATTAGACACTCACTAGAGGTCAATCGAGTATAATCAATTGAGACACTAAGCGTGGATGTCATAAGCAATTGATTAAATATCAAGAATAAATAATATTAACTCCTTCCACATTTATCACTTTAAGATCTTCGTCATTTTAGTTGACAATTTAAATCATAATCAGAGATAAGAAGCATCAGGCTTATTTCACATTTTACACATAAATTCTTCTTTTTCATAACTGGCCTTTAAAACTTCCTTAGGCCGATAAACATGTATAAATCATAGCAAATACGCAATAAATATCATGCGCAAGCAATGCCGACTGGCCTTTAAAACTTCCTTAGGCCGATAAACATGTATAAATCATAGCAAATACGCAATAAATATCATGCGCAAGCAATGCCGACTGGCCTTTAAAACTTCCTTAGGCCGATAAACATGTATAAATCATAGCAAATACGCAATAAATATCATGCGCAAGCAATGCCGAGGGTCAAACAACACGGACCAACAATAATAAACTGTGCACTGCCGGATGGTCGAACGACTCGAACCATAGATGCATCAATTCTCCCCCGCTCGCGAATCGATTATGCGACGCGGTCAACATAAAAATAATAAGGCTAGCCTCCTCGCAAATCATACCTGCGACTCAGGTGCTCATATGTTCACATATTCATATAATAAATCCGCATTTTTATCAAAGAAACAGTTATTCAGGAAAGTGGTAAAATTCTTCTTAAAGGAACATGAAAAATAGCTTTTAAATCTTTGTTCTGAAACTCATTTTTCCAAGTTTAATAATATTCAGTAATATAACCTCCTCAGGTATACAATTATCCACGAAGGAAATTAATTCTCTTTCTAGATGATTAAGAAAATGAACTCTAGTTTTCTTAGGTATTAAATTACTATTTTTATCATATTAGCGGTCTAATATTACTGGGAACATCACAAGTACAACAGTAAGGCATGCTTGTGAGTCCTAGACTACCCGGACATAAGCATAATATTAGCTACGCACGGACTCCCGTCACCTCGTGCGTACGTCTCCCCCGAAGATAATAACACATACTTAATTAGTTCACCTATGGGGACAATTCCCCCTCACAAAGTTAGAAAGGAGACTTCCGACGACTCCAATGGATGCACAACGCCCCAAAACTGTCCAAATGACGACAAACCAATGAAAATATACTCTAATATTTGCAACAATTCAAATTATATAATTTTCCAACTCCACTCAGTGAATTGACCAAAATGCTCTCGGGCCCATGTGCCCGGATTTCGAAATTTCTCGAAGATATACTCTACCCATAGCCTTACTAGCTCAAATATATAATTTACTCTAAATTCCATGCTCAATTCATGGTAGAAATCCAAAATAAAATTTCTAGGTTTTTCCTCCAAAAATCCCAATTTTAATACAATTTTCATGTTTTAATCCATGCATATACCTTGTATTTAACTTGAGATGAGAAGGAATCACTTACCTATTGATGCTTGATGAAAACCACCCTTTGAAATCCTCCAAAATCGTCCCAACCATGAGAAAGAATGAGGAAATGGCCAAAATCCCGTTTTAAAATAGTTCATTGCCCAGACCAACCCTCTATGCGATCGCACTCCTATAGCCGCGATCGCATAGGCATATTCCAAGAAGCCTCTAAACATACACTGTGCAATCGCACAAGCCATAAGCCATAAGCCTGAAGCCTCATTTTTTCCCTCTGTGCGATTGCATACACTTACCTGCGATCGCATACACCAAAAGCCAGCAGCCTCCCAAATTGCACTGTGCGATCGCATACACTTACCTGCGATCGCATAAGCAAAAATCCAGCAGCCTCCAAAATTGCACTATGCGATCGCGGACCCTCTAATGCGATCGCATTGTGTAAATATCTGCTGCTCTCACACCAGAAAAACCAGCAATCCCCACAAGGCACAAATCGACCCGTTGAGCATTCGAAACACGCCCGAGGCCCCCGGGACCTCAACCGAACCTACCAACCAGTCTTAATACCTCATTCGAACTTAGTCGAGCCTTGAAATCACATCAAACAAAGCCGAAATCACGAATCGCAGTAAAATTCAAACTTTATGAACTTAGAAATTTCCAACTTTTACCTCCGACGCTGAAACCTATCAAATCACATCCGATTGACCTCAAATTTTGCACCAAAGTCATATTCGACATTACGGACCTGCTCCAACTTCCGGATTCGCATTCCGACTCGATATCAACATTTCCACTTTCGGTGGGATTTCTCAAAAACCTTCAAATTTTTTTCTTTAGCCAAATGACTTCAAAATGATCCACGGACATCCAAATTCACTTCCGATCGCGCTCCCAACTCCAGAAGCACCATACGGAGCTATTCCCAGACTCAGAATCCTAAACGGACATTAATGACATTGAAATGCCTTACAGCCTAAATTTATGAAATTCTTCTAAAATGCTATCTTCCATAATATACGCCGAAATGCTCCCAGGTTATCCAAACCCCGATACGGACATACACCCAACTCCGAAATCATCATACAAACCTGTAGGAACCTTCAAATCCTGATTCGGAGGTCGTTTACACAAAATTTCAATCTTAGTTGATTCTTCCAACTTAAGGCTGGCGAATTGAGAATTTTCTTTCCAAATTAACTCTAAACTTCCCGATATTCAATTCCGACCACACCCACAGGTCATAATACCTATAACGAAGCTGCTCACGGCCTCAAACCGTTGAACGACGTGCTAGAGGTCAAAGCGACCGGTCGGGTCGTTACATTTCCTGGTTTGTACCTACACTGTGAGGCATGATGTCCTGGTTTTCCACAAACAAAACAAGAACCCTTTTTTCTTTTAAGGTTAGGATTTTTAGGCTTGCAACCTTGAGAATTATTCTCAAACCGCTAAATGACGCGCTAGAGCTCAAAACGACCGGTCGGGTCGTTACATTCTCCCCCACTTAAACAGACTTTCGTCCTCGAATGTGCTAAGAACTGCTCTGGAGTTATCTGAAATCACTATTTAAAACCTCCAGCACCTGCTCGTGCTACCACAACCCAGTTGAGTACATTAGCTTGATCAAATCTGAAGATTTCTTCTTTTATCCATACCATAAGCTCAGAATCCAGTTCCAACACTTGAAATTCTCTGTCAGGCCTAGTTCCAATAGAAACACCGTATCAACTACCACACGACATACCAGAACATGACTACATACCTTTGTTGAATCAGCACCATGCACCGCATAACTCATCATCTGACCACAATGACCCTCCCTGAACCTTAATAGCCAAAATTCCACGAACCTGATGCTCCCAATGCACCTCATGATATACATCCTGTTATAATGCTGGCGATACCACCACAACGGAGGAGATGTGTATAAATTCATAATCAACTACCGAGTTAACAAATCATTGAATATCTCCTCTTGACTAGAATCATCACCTCATTACGAACCAAATAATGGTATTTGTTCTTTAATATAGTCCGCATAATCTTATCGCGCTGATCCCTCATCCAATAATCTCGTCTCACCAAGTATGAACTGTTCAGACAACAAATCACCCCAAACATGACCAAGAACCTCACATGATACCACATCGCGCCGATAGGCCATAACTCGAACATGATAAATAAGAAATGACTCAGGAAGGGACTATTCAACTCACGCAGCTAATATGAACTTTCCTTAGAAAATAGGAAGTTAAACATAAGAAAAATAAGTATAGTAACCTTACTCATCATCACACTGTTGCGGCGTGTAACCCGATCCAAATAACATACCCGTGGCGACGTACCACCCGATCTACACATAAAATTTACATAAGAAGATACACGGAGCTGAATCGCTCACTATTACAAATTTTCGAATATCGGTCACAAGCACACTAAGTGCATAATACCATCCTGGGGAGACTGATAAAGCCATATGCTACAAAACTCAAGCACAACTTAGGTGCGATATATATATACATATATATACACTCTGGATCTGATGAGCTGTCCTGCTCACATAATATCATCACTACGCGGAGATCTCAACACATAAGAAATTATCAAGCCGTTTCACAACTTACATGGCACAATATATGTTGTTTTAATACCTTTCCATGAGAAGCGCTCTACTGAAATAGACATGCCTGGTTCATACGGAGCCCATGATTATATTTAAATCCATCCACAAACATCGAGCCTACCTTGCTCGCACCAAATTAAGCTAATAGCTTTACCTGGGTCCATATTAACCCACTTCCTCTCATAATACCCAAGAATAACCATCATAGTCGGGACAAACACCCCACAATACACAACCAAATGAACTGAACGCCTTCCAGGCATAAACTCTCAAATAAGCAATATTGCACTTCTTTATACTCAGTCAAAATCTTCAATCCATTAAGTGACTACATGTCGCACTTGTACAATCTTCTCGTGGTTACGCTCCCGCGACCTTCCACACCAGGTAACAAGTCTGCACATCCACCATTGGCCACACTAACGCTGTAAAACAAATCAAGAACCCATAACTAGGATGCAAAGCCTCTTTCACCGAACACTGATCTCAGGTGACACTGAAGACAACACCAACTAACTCTAAACATTCAAATCCTTTATTCTTGCTCATCCGAGCTCATGACATCCTTGTCAACACTAAACCCCAACCTTGATTCCTTACTTCCAGTTACATACTGCTTACCACACCTAACATGCCAATATGAGATAGCGCAAGAATTCCATCATAACTTCTAAACCGCTAATATGGTGAACACTTCATCATATAGAAACCTTTTACTTACCTCAATCCAAGAGAACCACCACAACGCACGAGTGAATTCCCACAATCACTATACATGCAAATCCTTAAGTAGTAGTCTGAACCACCATAACCCTTCCGGGATCCGCCTACACCTGACAGGTCATAGCACTCGAATGCTCCCACATGAAATCTATTACGACGGCTGACAAGCTTCGCACATATCGGCCCAAACCACATGCATAATTTAATTACACTGACGAAACTGATCACTGCCGTACATGTGCCATTTCAACCATGGCTAATCAACCTATCTTCTGTTAATCATCCTCAATTGCCTCAGGAATAATAGTAACTTCCTTCAACTCATAGCAAACTCAACCCTCACTCATCCTAAGTGACCTTGATTCACGAGACCATGCTGCCTAAATCCCACAACCCTTCTCATACCCTCTTGATAATCTTTCTAAAACCCGAAGTTTATCTCTCTCACTCATCCAATACTATCCTGCACGCGGAAAATAACATAGAACACTCCAACCATTTTCCCTTTCTCTGAAATTACGCTGCAAAAGCTAAATTCTTAATCATACTACTGCCTTTAACCCATAAACACCGTATCCTTAACTTTTGAATTTACTAGGACCGCTATTGAGATTCACCCACTCTGACTGGTCCCGAATACAATCAACTCCAAGGCTCTCCTAGCACACAAACACCCTTTTCAATGAAACACGTGTCTGAGTCACTACCCTTAAAACTCGACCATGCCTTAAGCATAAATCATGAATCTTTCAAGGCCTAACCCTAGTCTAACAGGGCCAACTTTTGCACACATTCATCAAATCCCACGCACAATCACCATTTTACTCCTTTCCCTTAGCCGTAATAACCTGCCAACACACGACAATCCGCAACCCCATGATAACACAATCCTACAACCCAACTGCAGATGGTGGGACTCCCCCACTTACCTCGAAGCTACTCCTTGCACCACTCTAGACCCTGCTGAGATCCTTTCCCCTTTGTTAACATGATCTTTCTCAACCAATCCGTCTAATCCTTCCAAATTCTCTTGTCGGCATTCCCTAAAAATACTCAAATTCTCTAGCATCATTCACACATTGTGCCTCCCACCGAATAGCCACTAGAATCCCTCAAAGAAATTTTCCAACCACACGACCGATAACCTACTCATATGAGGTAACCCACCTATGTAAATCACCAACTGACACCTTCCAATGGCGCTGAACTGCACTATCTCTACAACATAAATACTCCATCCTAAGCCTGTTCTCACTCACCAACCTTACCAGTCCGTCCGCTCCCCATGGACATCTACTAAATGCGCCACAATACCTTTTAATTCACCACTGTGCTTCCGCTCCCCCCCCCCCCC
>ML404751.1:71135-88466 GCA_005239525.1 Nicotiana knightiana | reverse complement strand
TTTGGTCAAACTCATTCCTTTAGGCACTACCTGACCTCCTTTCCTTACTCCTGGCCCTTTAGAAGTGGAACCACCGCCTAGCACTTTCACATATATTCCTTCATCGCACACTGCCCAATTGCTGTCTCAATTCAATATCATTCTCTGCAGTTCTTAATCCAGCAGTTCGCCGTGACTTCGAACTCTCCGAAGATCATCTTTCTCGAGCTGTCTTCATTAGAAATAACTACTCAATTCTCAACCACCACGCACCACGATCTCTAACCACCGCTTCTTTAATACTTCTCCACAATACTCTGACCCAATGCAACCGAAGAAACCATAGCACCGACAAACTTAACACATTCCATCCGATTAATGACGATGATATCACATCACAAGTGAATATCCACCCTACTTGAAAACACCAAGTCTTACTGCTTTATAAAACCAAAACCTGACCATTTATAGTCCAAATGCCTTTCCTCTACCGGAACTAAAATACCGAAATCTCGAAATCACGCTCTGAGAAGACCTCCCTTCAAACCATTTATCAGGACTCAACATATGGGCAAACGTCCTACCATCACACCCGCATCGCGCGATAACCAATCGTAAGTATCATCACCACCTGAGCATAGCCTTGAGGCTCTTAGAAACATCGTTACTGAGCTGAAACAACATATTATCCCCCTGCAGGGACACAACAACAGCCCCAACCAATTACACATGTAAAACATCTCGTATTATATCTGTAGCACCATATCAATTCCTCAAATTCCCGATTCATAGAAAGCGTTTCGCGACGTATAATATTGAGTAAGAAGAAACTTAGGCATAAGCCTCAAAGGAATCAAATCGCACGATGAGGAATCAAGAAGTGAAGTACTCCTAACAGCCTTGTAGCCTCTCGAGGATAAGTACAGACGTCTCCGTACCGATCCGCAAGACTCTACTAGACTTTCTCATGACTCGTGATACCTAAGGAAACCTAGTGCTCTGATACCATGATGTCACGTTCCGAAATCCATAAGGTCGTGATGGCGCCGGACACCACGGTCAGGCAAGCCAATCATTTAAATAGTTAAGTTAAATTTCCTGTTTTAGAATTTTTGAAACCATTGCCTTTCACTTTATTACATAATAACTGAACAAAAATTTCCGTTAAGTAAATACGACTGGGAAACAAATTTTGATTTATTACAGTAAATCCCAAACACTTCCCAGAACCCGATGTCACAAGTACATGAGCAATTTGTAAGAAATTATACACTCATCACAAAGCTTGTCCGAAATACAAATTGGACAAGGAATTTAAAATAAAAATAAATACAATATTAGGGAGACTTTGTCAGCTGCGGATCGCCTCCGGATGATGTAGCTCGCCTAAGTCTCCAAATCCACCACATCGCTATGAAAGTACCTATGCAATAAAAATGCACAACAAGTGTCGTATGAGTACGAAAACAACGTGTACTCAGTAAGTCGCCTGCCTAACCTCAGAGAGGTAGTGACGAGAGGTCGAATTAGACACTCACTAGAGGTCAATCGAGTATAATCAAGTGAGACACTAAGCATGGATTTCATAAGCAATTGATTAAAAATCAGGAATAAATAATATTAACTCCTTCCGCATTTATCACTTTAAGATCTTCGTCATTTTAGTTTACAATTTAAATCATAATCAGGGATAAGAAACATCCGGCTTATTTCACATTTTATACATAAATTCTCCTTTTTCCTAACTGGCCTTTAGAACTTCCTTTGGCCGATAAACATGTATAAATCATAGCAAATACGCAATAAATATCATGGGCAAGCAATGCCGAGGGTCGAACGGCGCGGACCAATAATAATAAATTGTGCACTGCTGAAGGGTCGAACGACTCGAACCATAGATGCATCTATTTTCCCCCGCTCGCATATCGATCATTCGACGCAGTCAACATAAAAATAACAAGGCTAGCCTGCTCGCAAATCATACATGCGACTCAGGTACTCATATGTTCACATATTCACATAATAAATCCGCATTTTTATCAAGGAGGCAGTTGTTCAGCAAAGTGGTATAACTCTTCTTAAAGGAACACGAAAAATAGCTTTTAAATATTTGTTCTGAAATTCAGTTTGCCAAGTTTAATAATATTCAGTAATATAACCTCATCAGGTATACAATTACCCACGGAGGAAATTAATTCTCCTTCTAGATGATTAAGAAAATGAACTCTAGTCTTCTTAGGTAATTACTATTTTGATCGTATTAGCGGTCTAATATTACTAGCAAGATCACAAGTACAACAGTAAGGCATGCTTGTGGGTCCTAGACTACCCAGACATAAGCATAATAGTAGCTACGCACGGACTCCCGTCACCTCGTGCGTACGTAGCCCCCAAAGATAATAGCACATACTTAATTAGTTCACCTAGGGGGACAATTCCCCCTCACAAAGTTAGAAATGAGACTTACCTCGCTCCGAAATTCCATAACTGGCTTCCAAGCCCTTCAGACGACTCCAATGACGCACAACGGCCCAAAACTATCCAAATGACGACAAACCAATGAAAATATACTCTAATATTTGCAACAATTCAAATTATATAATTTCCCAACTCCGCTCAGTGAATTGACCAAAATGCTCTCGGGCCCACGTGCCCGGATTTTGAAGTTTCTCGAAGATATACTCTACCCATAGCCTTACTAGCTAAAATATACAATTTACTCTAAATTCCATGCTCAAACTCGTGGTAGAAATCCAAAATAATATTTCTAGGTTTTTCCTCCAAAAACCTTAATTTTTATACAATTTTCATGTTTTAATCCATGCATATACCTTGTATTTAACTTGAGATGAGAAGGAATCACTTACCAATTGATGCTTCATGAAAATCACCCTTTGAAATCCTCCAAAATCGCCCCAACCATGAGAAAGAATGAGGAAATGGCCAAAATCCCGTTTTAAAATAGTTCACTGCCCAAACTAACCCTCTATGAGATCGCACTCCTATAGTCGCGATTTCATAGGCAAATTCCCAGAATCTTTAAACATACACTGTACGGTCGCACATTTAACCTCGCGATCGCACAAGCCATAAGCATGAAGCCTGAAGCCTCATTTTTTCCCTATGTGTGATCGTATACACTTACATGCGATTGCATAGACCAAAATCCAGCAGCCTCCCAAATTGCACTGTGCGATCACGGACCCTCTCATGCGATCGCATTGTGTAAATATCTGCTGCTCCCACACCAGAAAAACCAGCAATCCTCACAAGGCACGAATCGAACCGTTGAGCATTCGAAACACGCCCGAGGGCCCCGGGACCTCAACCGAACCTACCAACGAGTCCTAATAACTCATTCGAACTTAGTCGAGCCTCGAAATCACATCAAACAACGCCGAAATTACGAATCACACTAAAAAATTCAACTTCTACATCCAACACCGAAACCTATCACATCACGTCCGATTGACCTCAAATTTTGCACAAAAGTCATATTCGACATTACGGACCTGCTCCGACNTTAAAATTTCTATCTTTAGCCAAATGACTTCGTAATGACCTACGGACATCCAAATTCACTTCCGATCGCGCTCCCAACTCCAGAATCACCATACAGAGCTATTCCCAGGCTCGAAATCCTAAACGGACATCAATAACACTAAAATGCCTTACAACCCAAATTTATGAAATTCTTCTAAAATGCTATCTTCCATAATATACGCTGAAACGCTCCCGGGTTTTCCAAAACCCGATTCGGACATATGCCCAAGACCAAAATCATCATACGAACCTACAGGAACCTTCAAATCTTGATTCGGAGGTCGTTTACTCAAAATTCCAATCTTAGTTTATTCTTCCAACTTAAGGCTTCCGAATTGAGAATTTTCTTTCCAAATTAACTATAAACTTCCCGAAATTCAATTACGACCATGCCCACAAGTCATAATACCTGAAACGAAGCTGCTCGCGGCCTCAAACCGCTGAACGACACGCTAGAGCTCAAAACGACCGGTCGGGTCGTTACATTTCCTACTCTGTACCTACACTGTGAGGCATGATGTCCTGATTTTCCACAAAAAAAACAAGAACCCTTTTTTCTTTTAAGGTTAGGATTTTTAGGCTTGCAACCTTGAGACTTATTCTCGTACCTTTTGCGGTTGTTGTTGTTGATTTGCACTAAGTTTGCTTTAAGAGCTGTCATCCTAGCATTGGCAGATTCTTTTCTGTTGGAATCTTAAATTATGTGGGTCACAATTTCCTCAACGGTGAAATTATTCTGTTTGTGCTTTAGGTTGTTTTTGTAGTCATTCCATGAGTCAGGCAGCTTCTAAATCAATACTCCAGCAGTAAACTTTTCTTGTAGTGACATCCCCTCGGCCTTCAAGTCTTCCAGCAATTTTTGATATTCGTTGATTTGTACGTTCATTTCTTTATCATCTCTCATCTTCCATTGATAAAATTTTCCTACTACAAAATTTTGTTTTGTAGCATCTTTAGCAATGAATTTTTTAATTAAGGCTTCCCAGATAGCTTTTGCTTCCTTGTAACTGCAATACACGTCAAACAGTTCATTTGAAATAGTTTGTAATATAGTATGACGACATACCTTGTTAGCATATTGCCATGATTCCACTATTTTATTATAATTGTCTGGACTAGGTTGTGGATGCATGTCACGACCCAAAATCCATAAGGTCGTGATGGCGCCGGACACCACTGTCAGGCAAGCCAATCTTTAATTAGTTGAAATAGATTCCTATTTTAACATTTTTGAAATCATTGTCTTTAACTTGTTACGTAATAACTAAAAAAAATCCGTTAAGTAAATACAACAGTTTAATATTTCATTTTTTATAAAATACATCCCATACACATCCCAGAACCCGGTGTCACAAGTACATGAGCAATTTCTATGAATTTTAAAATTTCTACAAAGCTTGTCCGAAATACAAGTGGACAAGGAAATTAAAATAATGTAATACAACATGAGGGAGACTCTGTCAGCTGCGGATCGCCTCCGGATGATGCACCTTGCCTAAGTCTACAAACCAGCCACTTAGCATGAGTACGAAAATAACGTGTACTTAGTAAGTCGCCCGCCTAACCTCAGAGAGGTCGTGACGAGAGGTCGAATTAGACACTTGCTAGAGGTCAATTTAGTATATTCAAGTGTGACACTAAGCATGATTATCATAGGCAATTTATTAAAATCAGGAATAAGTAATATCAACCCTTCCACATTTAACACTTTAACTCTTCGTCATTTCAATAACAGTTAATCAAACATGGTTTATTTAATCAAAGGGAAGGAACAACTTCTTCCAAATATTTTAATAACTTTAAATCTCTGTCATTTCAATTGACAACTTAAAATTCCTGGCCAATAATCAGGAAAAATCACAGCAAATACGCAGTAAATATCATGCGCAAGCAATGCCGAGGGTCGAACGGCGCAGACCAACGATAATAAACTGTGCACTGCCGTAGGGTCGAACGACATGAACCATAGATGCATCTATTTTTCCCCGATCGCGATCGATCATGCGACACGGTAAACATAAAAATAATAAGGCTATCCTGCTCGCGAATCATACCTGCAACTCAGGTGCTCATATGTACACATATTCACATAATAAATCCGATTTTTTATCAAGAAAGCAGTTACTCAGGAAAGTGGTAAAATTCTTCTTAAAGGAACATGAAAATAGCTTTTAAATCTTTGTTTTGAAGCTCATTTATCAAGTTCAATAATATTCAATAATATAACCTTATCAGGAACACAATTATCCACGGAGGAATCAATCCTCTTTCTAGATGATTAAGAAAATGAACTCTAGTCTTCTTATGTATTCAATTCATTATTTCGATCATATTAGCGGTCTAATATTACCGGCAAGATCACAAGTACAACAAGTAAGGCATGCTAGTGGGTCCTACGCACGGGCTCCCGCCACCTCGTACGTACGTAGCCCTCGCAGATAGTAGCACATACTTAATTAGTTCACCTAGGGGGACAATCCCCCCTCACAAAGTTAGAAAGGAGACTTACCTCGCTCCGAAATTCCATAATCGGCTTCCACGCTCTTCCGATGACTCAAATCGATGCACAATGCCCCAAAACTATCCAGATAACGACAAACCGATCAAAATATACTCTAATATTCGTTAACAATTCAAATTATATAAACTCCCATCTCCGCTTAAGGAATTGACCAAAATGCCCTTAGGCCCACGTGCCCGGATTCCGAAATTTCTCGAAGATATACCCTACCCAGAGCCTTACTAACTCAAATATACAATTTACCCTTAATTTGAGGCTCAAATTCATGGTAGAAATCCAAAATACCATTTCTAGGTTTTCTTCAATATTTTCCAAATTTTTCCACAATGTTTTGGGTCTAATCCATGCATATAACTTGTATTTATCTTAAAAACATAAAGAAATTGCTTACCTAGTAATGCTTGACGGAAATCCACTATTGAAGCTCCTCAAAACCACCCACACCAAGTGAAATGGCCAAAATCCCGTTAAAAATAACACACTGCCCAGGTGACCCTCCTATGCGATCGCACAATATGCTCCGCGATCGCATAGGCCAACTATGATGCCTCACCAATTCACTCAGTGCGTTCGCAGCAGAGAACCTGCGTTCGCACAGCCCAATTCTCAGAAGGCCCTAAAAAATACACTGTGCGACTGCACATTAAACATTGCGATCGCATAGGCCATAAGCCTGTAGCCTCAAATTTTCCCTCTGTGCGATTGCACAACTACATCTGCGAGCGCATAGACCAATGCAGCAGCCCCCAAAATCCTCCTCTGTGCGATTGCATACCTCCAAGTGCGATCGCACAGGCAAAAATTCTAGCCCTTCTCATTTCTTCTTCGTGATCGCACAACTAGGACCACGATCGCATTGCACACTAGATACACCAGCAAACAGCAGCAACAAATCACTCAAAAATGACCCGAAACCACCCCGAAACACACTCGAGGCCCCCCGAGACTCCGTCCAATCACACGACTCCCATAACATCCCACGAACTTGCTCGAGGCTTTAAATCACATCAAACAACGCCGAAATAACGAATCGCACTAAAATTCAAACTTTATGAACTTAGAAATTTCCAACTTCTACATTCGATGCCGAAACCTATCAAATCACGTCCGATTGACCTCAAATTTTTACACAAGTCATATTCGACATTACGGACCTGCTCCAACTTCCGAAATTGCATTCTGACCTTGATATCAAAATTTCCACTTTCGATCGGATTTCTCAAAAACCTTCAAATTTCTATCTTTAGCCAAATGACTTCAAAATGACCTATGGACATCCAAATTCACTTCCGATCGCGCTCCCAACTCTAGAATCACCATACGGAGCTGTTCCCAGGCTCAGAATCCTAAATGGACATTAATAACACTGAAGTACCTTACAACCCAAATTTATGAAATTCTTCTAATATACTATCTTCCATAATATACGTCGAAATGCTCCCAAGTTATCCAAAACCCGATCCGGACATACGCCCATGTCCGAAATCATCATACGGACCTGCAGGAACCTTCAAATCCTGATTCAGAAGTCGTTTACTCAAAATTCCCATCTTAGTTGATTCTTCCAACTTAAGGCTTCCGAATTTAGAATATTCTTTCCAAATTAACTCTAAACTTCCCGAAATTCAATTCCGACCACGCCCACGGGTCATAATACCTGAAACGAAGATGTCACGGCCTCAAACCGCTGAATGACGCGCTAGATCTCAAAACGACTGGTCGGGTCGTTACATTCTCCCCCACTTAAATAGACGTTCGTCCTCGAACATGCTAAAAACTTCTCTGGAGTTATCTGAAATCACGGTTTAACACCTAGAGCACCTTCCCGTGCTGCCACAACCCAGTTGAACACATTAGCTTGATCAAATCTGAAGATATTCTCTTTTATCCATACCATAAGATCAGAATCCAATTCCAACACTTGAAATTCTCTGCCAGGCCTAGTTCAATATGAACACCGTATCAACTACCACACGACATACGAGAACATGACTACATACCTTTGCTGAATCAGCACCATGCACCGCATAACTCATCATCTGACCACAATGACACTCCCTAAACCTTAATAGCCAAAATTCCACGAATCTAATGCTCCCAAAGCACCTCATGATATATATAGACATCGTACTATAATGCTGGCGATACCACCACAACGGAGGAGATGTGTAGAAATTCATAATCAACTGCCGAGTTAACAAATCATTGAATATCTCCTCTTGACTAGAATCAGCACCGCATTACGAACCAAATAATGGTATTTGTTCTTTAATATAGTCCGCATAATCTTATCGCGCTAATCATTGATCCAATAATCTCGTCGCACCCAGTATGAACTGTTCAGACAACAAATCACCCCAAACATGACCAACAACCTCACATGATACCACATCGCGCCAATATGCCATAACTCGAACATGATAAATAAGAAATGACTCAGGAAGGGACTACTCAACTCACGCAACTAATATGTACTTTCCTCAGAAAATAGGAAGTAAAACATAAGAAAAACAAAAATATAGTAACCTTACTCATCATCACACTATTGCGGCGTGTAACCCAATCCAAATAACATACCTGTGGCGACGTGCCACCCGATACACACATAAAATTCACATAAGGAAATATACACCGAGCTGAATTTCTCACTATTACGCATTCTTGAATATCGGTCACAAGCACGCTAAGTGCATAATACCATCTTGGGGAGACTGATAAGGCCATATGCTACAAAACTCAAGCACAACTGAGGTGCGATATATATATCATCTGGATCTAAAGAGCTATCCTGCTCACATAACATCACCACTACGCGGGACCTCAACACATAAGAAATTATCAAGCCGTTTCACAACTCACACAACACAATCATAATATTACATGGATTTGATGAAGACGGAACAACACCTGATATTCCAACACCCCTCCTTGAGGAGCGCTATACTGAAATGAACACATCTGCCTCACATGAAGCCCATGATCTCGTTTAAATCCATTCATACACTTCACGCCGATTCTGCTCACAAAGAATTAGGCTGATAGACTTACCTGGGTCCACATTAACCCACTTCCTCTCATAATACGTAAGAACAACCATCATGGCCGGGACAACACCCCACAATCCACAACTAAATGAACTGAACGCCTTCTAGGCATAAATCCTCAAATAAGAAATATTGCACTTCCTTATACTTGGTCTAAATCTTCAACCAATCAGGTGACTACATGTCACACCTATAAAATCTTCCCGTGGTCACGCTCCCACGACCTTCCACGAGGTAACAAGTCTGCACATCCATAACACCGACCACACTAAGGCCGCAAAACACATCAAGAACCCATGACCATGGTACAAAGCCTCTCTCACCGAATATCGATCTCTGGTGAAGATAACACCAGCTTACTCTGAACTTTCAAGTCACTTTTTCTTGCTCATCCTCGCTCATGACATCCTTGTTAACACCGAACCGCAATCTCGATTCCTTACTTCCAATTACATACCGCTTACCGCACCTAACATGCCAATGTGAGATTGCGCAAGAAATCCATCATAACTCCTTAACCACTAACAGGGGAAACACCTCATCATATAGAAACTTCTTACTTACCTCAATTCAGGAGAGCAATAACAACACTCAAGTGAATTCTCACAATCACCCAACATGAAAACCCTTAAGTAGTGGTCTGAACCGCTATAGATCTTTCGGGATCCGCCTACACCTGACAGTCCATAGCACTCGAATGCTCCCAAATCAAATCTGTTACAGCGGCCGTCAAACCTCAGACACACTGTGCACACCACACGCATAACTCAATCATACTGACGAAACTGATCACTGCCGCACATGTGCCATTTCAACCATGGCTAATCAATCTATCTTCTTTTAATAATCTTTAATTTCCTTAGAAATAATAGTAACTTCCTTTAACTCATAACAAACTCAACCCTCACTCATCCCGAGTGACCTTGATTCATGAGACCATGCTGCCTAAATCCCGCAACCCATCTCATACCCTCCTGACAATCTTTCTACAACCCGGAGTTTATTTCTCTCACTCCTCCAATGCTATCCTGCATGCTGAAACATATCATAGAACACTCCAACCATCTTCCTTTTTCTCAGAAATTACTCTGCAAAAGCTCGATTCTCGATCATACTGCTTCCTAAAACTCTTAAACGCCGCATTCTTAACTTTCGAATTTACTAGGACCGCTATTGAGAGTCACCCACTCTGACTGGCCCCGAATACAATCAACTCCAAGGCTCTTCTAGCACACGAAAAATCTTTTCAATGAAGTACATGACTGAGTCATTACCCTTACACTCGCCTATGCCTTAAGCATAAATTCTGAATCTCTCAAAGCCTAATCCTGGTCCAACTGGGCCAACTTTTGCATACATTCATCAAATCCCACGTACAATCACCATTTTAATCCTTTTCCTTAGCTGTAATAACATGCCAACATCCGGACATTCCGCAACCCTATTGTAACACAATCCTACAACCCAACTGCAGGTGGTGGGACTCCCCCACTTAGCTCGAAGCTACTCCTTGCGCCACTCTAGACCCTGCTGAGATCCTTTCCCCTTTGTTGACATGATCTTGCCCAACCAATCCGCCCAATTCTTCCAAATTCTCTTGTTAGCACTCCCTAAATACTCAAATTCTGTAGTATCATTCACACATTCTGCCTCCCACTGAATAGCCACTAGAATCCCTTGTAGAAACTTGCCAACCATGCCACCGCCAACCTATTCACATGAGATGACCCACTTGTGGAAATCACCCACGGACACCTTCCAACGACGTTGAGATGCACACTCTCTGCGACATCAATACCCCATCATACGCCCTGCTTCATTTACCAACTTTACTAGTCCGTCCGCTCCTCATGGACATCTATTAAATGCGCGACAATACCTTCTAGTTCAGCACTATGTTGTCGCTCCCCCAATTTGTGACTGCTTGACTTCCGCTTCTTACACCTGGCCTCGTAGAAATGGAACCACCGCCTAGCCTCAATTCAATATCATTCTCTATCGCTCTTAAACCAGCAGATCACCATGACTTCAAACTCTCCGAAGATCATCTATCTCGAGCTGCCTTCATTATCAATACTTATCCAGTACTGAACCACCCCCTCTCACGGTCTCTGACAACCGCTTCTTTAATACTTCTTCACAATACTCTAACCCAATGCAACCGAAGAACTATAGCACCGACAGAATTAACACATTCCATTCGATTAGTGGCGACGATATCATATCACAAGTGCATATCCCACCTCACTTGAAAACACCAAGCCTTACTGCTTTATCAACCCCAACCAGACTATTCATAATCCAAATGTCTTTCCTTTGTCGGAACTAAAATACCGAAATCTCGAAATTATGCTCTGAGAAGACCTCCCTTCAAACCACTCATCAGGACTGAACGTATGGGCAAGCGCTCTATCATCATATCGACATCGCGCGGTAACCAATCGTAAACATCATCACAACCTGAGCAAAACCTCAAAGCTCGCAGAAACACAACTACTGAGCTGAAACAACATATTATCCTTCCACAGGGCAATGCCAATAGCCTCAATAAACTTCGCTGGGAGAAACATCCCGCACCACACCCATAGCACCATTTCAATTCCTCAAATTCCTGATTCATAGTAAGTGCTTCGAGATGTGTAAGATTGAGTAGGAATAAACATAGGCATAAGCCTCAAAGGAATTTAATAGAACGATGAGGAATTAAGAAAGAAAGTACTCCTAACAGTCATGTAGCCTCTCGAAGATAAGTACATACGTCTTTATACCGATCCGCAAGACTCTACTAGACTTTCTCATGGCTCGTGAGACCTAAGGGAACCTAGAGCTCTGATACCATGTTGTCACGACCCAAAATCCATAAGGTCGTGATGGCGCCAGACAACACTGTCAGGCAAGCCAATCTTTAATTAGTTGAAATAGATTCCTGTTTTTACATTTTTGAAATCATTGTCTTTAACTTGTTATGTAATAACTAAACAAAATCCTTTAAGTAAATACAACAGTTTAATATTCCATTTTTTATAAAATATATCCCATACACATCCCAGAACCCGACCTCACAAGTACATGAGCAATTTCTAAGAATTTTACAATTTCTACAAAGCTTGTCCGAAATACAACTGGACAAGGAAATTAAAATAATGTAATACAATACCAGGGAGACTCCGTCAGCTGCGGATCCCCTCCGGATGATGCAGCTCGCCTAAGTCTCCAAACCATCCACAACGCTACGAAGGTACCTGTGCAATAAAAATGCACAACAAGTGTAGCATGAGTACAAAAACAACATGTACTCAGTAATTCGCACGCCTAACCTCAGAGAGGTAGTGACGAGAGGTCGAATTAGACACTTGCTAGAGGTCAATTTAGTATATTCAAGTGTTCCACTAACCATGATTATCATAGGCAATTTATTAAAATCAGGATTAAATAATATCATCCCTTCCACATTTAACATTTTAACTCTTCGTCATTTCAATAACAATTAATCAAACATGGGTAATTTAATCAAATAACAAATAATCAACGGGAAGGAACAACTTCTTCCAAAAATTTTGATAACCTTAAATCTCTGTCATTTCAGTTGACAGCTTAAAATTCCAGGCCAGTAATCACGCAAAGTCACAGAAAATACGCAGTAAATATCATGCGCAAGCAATGCCGAGGGTCAAATGGCGCGAACCAACGGTAATAAACTGTGCACTGCCGAAGGGTCGAACGGCTTGAACCATAGATGCATCTATTATTCCTCGATCGCGAATCGATCATGTGATGCGGTCAACATAAAAATTATAAGGCTAGCCTGCTCGCGAATCATACCTGCGACTCATGTGCTCATATGTACACATATTCACATAATAAATCCACATTTTTATCAAGAAAGCAGTTACTCAGGAAAGTGGTAAAATTCTTCTTAAAGGAACATGAAAAATAGCTTTTAAATCTTTGTTTTGAAACTCATTTACCAAGTTCAATAATATTCAACAATATAACCTTATCAGGAACACAATTATCCATGGAGGAATCAATCCTCTTTCTAGGTGTTTAAGAAAATGAGCTCTAGTCTTCTTAGGGATTCAATTCATTATTTCGATCATATTAGCGGTTTAATATTACCGGCAAGATCACAAGTACAACAAGTAAGGCATGCTAGTGGGTCCTAGACTACCCGGACAAGGAATAATAGTAGCTACGCACTGACTCCCGTCACCTCGTGCATACGTAGCCCCCGCAGATAGTAGCACATACTTAATTACTTCACCTAGGGGAAAATTCCCCCTCCCAAAGTTAGAAATGAGACATACCTCGCTTCAAAATTCCATAACCAGCTTCCAAGCCCTTCCGATGACTCAAATCGATGCACAACGCCCCAAAACTATCCAAATAACGACAAACCGATGAATATATACTCTAATATTCGTTAACAATTCAAATTATATAAACTCCCATCTCCGCTTAAGGAGTTGACGAAAATTCCCTTGGGCCAACGTGCCCGGATTCCGAAATTTCTCGAAGATATACCCTACCCGTAGCCTTATTAACTCAAATATGCAATTTACCCTTAATTTCATGCTCAAATTCGTGGTAGAAATCCAAAATACCATTTTTAGGTTTTCTTCAATATTTTTACACAATTTTTCATGTCTAATCCATGCATATAACTTGTATTTATCTTAAAAACATAAAGAAATTGGTTACCTAGTAATGCTTGACGGAAATCCCCTCTTCAAGCTTCTCAAAATCGCCCACACCAAGTGAAGAAATGAAGAAATGGCCAAAATCCCGTTAAAATAACACACTGCCCAGGTGACCCTCCTATGCGATCGCACAACATGCTCCGCGATCGCATAGGCCAAATATAATGCCTCACCAATTCACTCAGTGTGTTCGCGGTAGAGAACCTGCGTTCGCACATGCCAAGTCCCAGAAGCCCCCCAAAAATACATTGTGCGACCACACATTAAACATTGCGATCGCACAGGCCATAATCCTGTAGCCTCAAATTTTCCCTCTGTGCGATCGCACAACTACACCTGCGATCGCATAGACCAATGTAGCAGCCCCCAAAATCCTCCTCTGTGCGATTGCATACCTCCAAGTGCGATCGCACAGGCCAAAAGTCCAGGCCCTCTCATTTCTTCTCCACGATCGCACAACTAGGACCGCGATCGCATTGCACACTAGATACACTAGCAAACAGCAGCATCAAATCACTCAAAAATGACCCGAAACTAACCCGAGACACACTCGAGGCCCTCCGAGACCCCGTCTAATCACACGAGTCAGTCTCATAACATCCCACGAACGTGCTCGAGGCTTCAAATCACATCAAACAACACCAAAATCACTAATCGCACTAAAATTCAAACTTTATGAACTTAGAAATTTCCAACTTCTACATCCGATGCCGAAACCTATCAAATCACGTCCGATTGACCTCATATTTTGCACACAACTCATATTCGACATTACAGACCTGCTCCAACTTCCAGAATTGTATTCCGAGCTCGATATCAAAATTTCCACTTCCGGTCGGATTTCTCAAAAACCTTCAAATTTCTATCTTTAGCCAAATGACTTCAAAATGACCTACAGACATCCAAAATCACTTCCTATCGCGCTCCCAACTCTAGAATAACCATACGGATCTATTCCCAGGCTCGGAATCCTAAATGGGCATCAATAACAGTGAAATGCCTTACAGCCCAAATTTATGAAATTCTTCTAAAATGCTATCTTCCATAATATACGCCGAAACCCTCCCGGGTTATCCAAAACCCGATACGGACGTACCGCCATGCGAAACCATCATACGAACCTACAGGAACCATTAAATCATGATTCAGAGGTCGTTTACTCAAAATTCCAATCTTAGTTGATTCTTCCAACTTAAGGCTTCCGAATTGAGAATTTTCTTTCCAAATTAACTCTAAACTTTCCGAAATTCAATTCCGACCACGCCCACGAGTCATAATACCTGAAACAAAGTTGCTCACGACCTCAAACCACTGAACGACGTGCTAGAGCTCAAAACGACCGGTCGGGTCGTTACAATGCAGCAGTGCATGTGCAACACCTTGGACATCAAGCAGTGAGAAAATACGTTCTTGCCAACGCTTTGAATTTTCATTGGAAATTTTTTTGATATTCGACACATATGGAAATGGCTGGCATATGATCGTGCAACTGGAGTTGTGACAGCGGAGGTAGCGCCAATGTTGGTAGTATCAGTAGTATTTTCAACATCAGTGTTGTTTGCCATAGTTTCTTAGATTGTAGGAAATTTATAGCAAGAATTTCAATAATAACACTGCAATAATTATCTGTAAGCGGATACACGGATTGACTTGAGTCATGCTAGGCACTATCCTAAGAAACTATTTCAGTAGTGTGAAATGTCTCTATAGGATTAAAAAAGCCTACCTCTATTAGGGAGGATATAGGAATCAACAAAATATTAAATTACAAACCCAGCTAGCTAGTAAGAAAAATAAATAAGAAAGGAAACAACTAATAATTAATATTCGACAACAAAGGAAGAACAAAGGCTTGAAGGAAATGGAGGAAATGATGTTACTGCTTCTGAATTTGGCTGAAGAAAGGTCTCTTTTTATAGGAAAAAAGCTTTGCCATTTGTCAAGATTATATGTTACAATCTTGCATGTCTTTCCAGCACATGCCAAACAATTGCCACCTTTTGTTCTTTGAAGGACACATGGACAAAGTGTGCCATTTGTCCAAAGGACTTTGAATAGTGCCACAAACAAGAAGTCATATTGGTTCCCTGTTGTAATCATGGTTTCCACCTTGAATTCGCTAATATGTTCCTTTCAAAACACCCTTTTTACCATGTTTGCAGAAGCAAACTTGAGTTAGAGCTTTTCAATCCTCCCGAATGCAACCCCTGCTGAAAAAAGCTTTTCTTTTATTTTCTTGTTTTATTAGCTTAGGTGATGAAGGGAGTCAGACCAGTGAACAAATGTATTTCAAGTGAAACAATTATTTCTATATATTGGTATTATGTGATAGAAATTCACTTATTTTAACTTGTAGGCGTGTTGCAAGATGAATCAAATATATTCGACAAAATCAACTCCCTCATAGTTGTGGTGCTATGAGTTTGGTAATTAATACGATTTTCTTAGATAAAATTCATTCTTAGTTAATTATTGACATTTTTCGTTTTGAATATTTCAGAAAGTAATTAATAAAAGATGTTGATCGAGGCAAAATGTGGCTAAAACTCATAAGAGAAAAAATGAGTGTTATGTAATTGCTAAGGCTAGGGTGATTGGGGTAAGTATTCTCTGTGGCAGTATTTCAAAGTCCTTTGGACAAATGGCACACTTTGTCCATGTGTCCTTGAAAGAACAAAATGTGGCAATTGTTTGGCATGTGCTGGAAAGACATATAAGATTGTAACATATAATCTTGAAAAATGGCAAAGCTTTTTGCCTATAAAAAGAGACCTTTCTTCAGCCAAATTCAGAAGCAGTAATATCATTTCCTCCATTTCCTTCAAGCCTCTCTTTCTTTTGTCACGACCCAAAACCTATTAAGGTCGTGATGGCGCCGGACACCACCGTCGGGCAAGCTAATCATTAATTAGTCGAAATAAATTCCTATTTTAACATTTATGAAAAGCATTTCCTTTCACTTTATTACATATTAACTAAATAAAATATGTTAAGTAAAACAATGGTTTGAATATTCTATTTTAGCAAATATATCCCAACACATCCCAGAACCCGGTGTCACAAGTACATGAGCATTTTCTAAGAATTTATACAATCATGACAAAGCCTGTCCGAAATACAAATTGGAAAAGGAAATTTAAAATGAAAATAAATACAGTATGAGGGAGACTCTGTCAGCTGCGGATCGCCTCCGGATGGTGCAGCTTGCCTAAGTCTCCAAACCAGCCATGTCACTATGAAAGTACCTGTGCAATAAAATGCACAACAAGTGTAGCATGAGTACACAAATAATGTCTACTCAGTAAGTCGCCCGCCTAACCTCAGAGAGGTAGTGACGAGAGGTCGAACTAGACACTCACTAAGGCCCAACAAATTACTTTAACAGAATATGATGAACACTGTAGGCATGTAAAGTTAGCAAAGCAGCAAATATACAAGGCATTGAAGTCCAAGTAAATACTGGAAGTAAATAATCAGTTACTACTTCCTCATTTTCCCTCCAAATATCTTAAATAAACAATTACTTCTTGTTTCTCGCCCCCCC
>ML404751.1:42652-70569 GCA_005239525.1 Nicotiana knightiana | reverse complement strand
AATACTATTTTGTGGTTTTTAAAAGAGAAATATCTTAGATAAACAATCACTTCTTGCTTTTCCCCCAAATATCTTATCACTTCAAAATCCATGAAAACATTTAATAATTTAGCATGCGCATACGGGATAAGGACAACCGGCCTAAGTCGTCATAATAATCATCTTTGTGCACTGCTGAGGATCGAACAACCCGTATTATAAGTGCACCTTTCAATAAAATAATCATGTCTATGCATTGCCGAGGGTCGAACGGCCCGAACCATAAGTGCATCTTTCAATAAAATAATCATATCTATGCACTGCCGAGTGTCGAACGGCCCGAACCATAAGTGCATCTTTCAATCCGCTGTGGCGTACAGCCCGCTCCCATGAGACTGGGGGAAATAACAGTCCGCTCGCGGAATGTAAATTGCGAAGCGTCTCACATGCAGTCATGCACAATCAACAGTCCACCCCGAATACGTCGGGAAAACAAATACTCAAGTAAATGACAGATTTCTCTTTTAAAAACCACAAAATAGTATTTAAATCCTTTCTCGAAATTCATTTAGATGATATTCAATAATATCACCTTATCAGGTATGCAATTATCCACGGAGGGAATCAATTCTCTTTCTAGATGATTAAGAAAATGAAATCTAGTATTCTTTAGGTATTAAATTACGATTTCGATTATAATAACAGTCTAATATTACAACAGGATCACATGTACAACAGGTAAGGCATGTTAGTGGGTCCTAGACTACCCGGACATGGCATAATAGCAGCTATGCACGGACTCCCGTCACCTCGTGCGTACGTTGCCCCCGCAGATAATAGCACATACTAAATTAGTTCACCTAGGGGGAAAATTCCCCCTCACAAAGTTAGAAAGGAGACTTACCTCACTCCGAAGTCCCATAACCGGCTTCCAAGCCCTTCCGACGACTTCCATGAATGCACAACACCCCAACCTATAAAATAACGGGCAAAGCAATGAAAATTCATCCTAATACTCGCAACAAATTCAAATTATATAATTTCCCAACTCTGTTCGGTGAATTTACCAAAATGCCCTCAGGCCCACGTGTTCGGAATATGAAATTTCTCGAAAATATATTCTACCCATAGCCTTATTAACTCAAATATACAATTTATTCTAAATTCCATGCTCAATTTCGTTTTTAAAATCCAAATACAAATTCTAGGTTTCTTTAAGATTTTTCCCAAATTTTCCTACAAGTCCTCATGTATAATCCCATGTAATAACCTTGTATTTAACTTAGAAATCCTCTCTTTGAAACCTCCCAAAATCGTCCAAGCCAAAAGAAAATGGAAGGAATTGACCAATAATCTCGGTTTTAAAAAATTATGCCCAGGCCATTTTTCGCACCTGCGATCCAACTCTCGCACCTACGATTTCGCAGGTGCGACCACACCTCCGCACCTGCGGCTTTCCTCAGCTCAAGCCAACTTCGCACTTGCACCCCACAGCCCACATCTGCGACCCCGTAGGTGCGGAAATATCATCGCACCTGCGCTCCCAGCAAGACCACCACTTCTTGGCACCTGTGGTGCCATAGCCGCACCTGTGGCCAAATCCTCGCAGGTGCTGTCACACCAGATGACAGTAAATTCCAGCTCCTCTTCTAGCTTCAAATATTGATCCGTTAACCACCCGCAATCCACCCGAGGCCCCCGGGACCCCGTCCAATTATACCAACATGTTCCAAATCATAATGCGGACTTTCTCGAGGCCTCAAAGCACATCAAACAACATCGAAACCACGAATCACACCCAAATCCCAACTTTATGAACTCAGAAATTTCCAACTTCTACATCCGATGCCGAAACCCATCAAATCACGTCCGATTGACCCCAAATTTTGCACACAAGTCATATTGACATCTGGTCCTTCTCCAACTTCTGGAATTGCATTCCGACCCGGATATCAAAGTTTTCACTTCCGGTCGGATTTCTCAAAAACCTTCGAATTTCTATCTTTAGCCAAATGACTTCAAAATGACCTACGGAAATCCAAATTCACTTTCGATTGCGTTCCCTACTCCAGAATCACCATACGAAGCTATTCCCAGAATCGGAATCCCAAACAGATATCAATAATACCAAAATGTGCTTCAAGCCAAACTTAGGAAATTCCTTCAAAAATGCTTACTTCCACAATATACGTTGAAACGCTCCCGGGTTATCCAAAACCGATCCGGACATACGCCCAAGTTCGAAATCATCATACGAACCTGCAGGAACCTTCAAATCTTGATTCTGAGGTCGTTTACTCAAAATTCCAAGCTTAGTCCATTCCTCCAACTTAAGGCTCCTGAAAGGATAATTATCTTTCCAAATCAACTCTAAACTTCCCGAAATTCAATTCCGACCGCACCTACAAGTCATAATACCTGAAATGGAGCTGCTTACAACTTCAAACCGCTGAACGTCGCGCTAGAGCTCAAAACGACCGGTTGGGTCGTTATATTCTCCCCCACTAAAACAGACGTTCGTCCTCGAACGTGCCAAGAACTGCTATAGAGTTACCTAAAATCACTGTTTAACACCTCAAGCACCTGCCCATGCTACCAGAACCCAGTTAAGTATATTAGCTTGATCAAATCTGAATATTTCTTCCTTAATCCATATAATAGGCTCCAAACCTAGTTCCAACACCTGAAATTTCTCTGCCAGGCCTAGTTCCAATATATAAACACCGTATCAACTACCACACGCTATCCTAGAACATGACTACATACCTTTTCTGAATTAGCACCATGCACCGCATAATTCACCACCTGACCACAACGAATCTCCCTGAACCTTAATAGCCAAAATTTCATGAATCTGATGCTCCAAGGAACCTCATGACATATATATACATCCTGCTATAATACTGGCGATACCACCACAACGGAGGAAAGGGGTAGGAATCCATAACCAACTGCAGAGTTAACAAATCATTGAATATCTCATCTCGACTAGAATCATCACCTCATTATGAACCAACCGTTGGAAATTGTCCTTCTATGTATTTCACATAATCTTATCGCACTGATCCCTGATCCAATAATCTCTTCTCACCCGATATGAATTGCTCAAACAACAAATGACACCACAACGTGCCAATAGGCCATAACTCGAACAAGATATGTAAAGAAATGACTCAGGAAAAGACCACCCTACTCACGCAACTTATTATGAATTGTTCTCAGAATATAGAAGGTAAAACACAAGAAAATAAATATAGGAATCTTACTCATCATCATACTGTTGCGGCGTGCAACCCGATCCAAATAACATACCCGTGGCGGCGTGCCACCCTATCCCATCATAAAATTCACATAAGGAAATATACACAGAGCTAAATTGCTCACTATTACAAATTACTGAATATCGATCATAAGCACGCTAAGTGCATAATACCATCATGGGGAGACTGATAAAGCCACATGCTACAAAACTTAAGCACAACTGAGGTGCAATATATATACTCTGAATCTCAAGAGCTCTCCCGCTCGCATAACATCATTACTACACAGAGACTCAACACATAGGGATCTATTAAGCCGTTTGCCAACCCATACGACACAACATGACATGAATTTGACGACGGAACAACACCTGATATCCCAACACCCCTCCTTGAGGAGCGCTATACTGAAATGAACATATCTGCCCCACATGAAGACCATAATCATATTTAAATCCATCCACAAACATAGAGTCTACCTTTCTCGCACCAAAATAAGCTAATAACTTTACCTGGGTCCAAATTAACCCACTTTCTCTCATAATACACGAGAAAAACCATCATAGCCGGGACAAACATGTAAAGACATGGCCGGTTGTTTTTCGTTATCGGACCCCGTTCCCCTAAATGAAACTTCCTATAGCGGCTTATTATGATTTATGACTTGCGGGGACTGGTCGTCCGGGATTCGGAGGTGTTTAAAGTGCTGTAAGAACTATTGGTTCCTTAAGGTTGGCCTTTAAGGCCAAGTTTGACTTCGGTAAACAATTTGGGTAAACGACGTCGGAATCGAGTTTCGTCGGTTCCGATAGCTTCGTGTGATGATTTTTTGACTTGGGCGTATGTTCGGAATTGGTTTCTGATGACCTGGGGGCATTTCAGCGGCCAATATTGAAATAAGAAGTTTCTTAAGTTCCTATTTTGGTTTGGGACGTGTTTTTGTGTTATCGAGGTCCGAACAAAATTTCAAGACCGGGAATAGTTCTTTTATGTTAATTATGACTTGCCTGCAAAATTTGGTGTCATTCCGAGTTGTATAGGCCAGTTCGGCGCGTTGTTAGCAAAGTCTAGAAAACTTAAAGTTCCTAAGTTTGGTTCTTGGGGTTTTGAGGTGTGATTTTTAGTTTTAGCGTTGTCTTCGTTGTTCCGAAGGCTCGAGCGAGTCCGTATTATGACTTGGTACTTGTTGGTATATTTGGGAGGGGGCTCGGGTGGGCCCAGTTGCCTCCCGGACACCACACGAAGCCAAAAACCAGCTGAAACAGCTGCTGGTGCCCCTGTTTTGGTGTGACCGTAGGTGCGGTGGACCAGCCGCAGGTGCGGGACCGCTCCTGTGGTCCCAGCCTCGTAGGTGCGATCCCTAGTGGTCTGGCCAATTCATGCAGGTGCGGACAAAGTTTCGCAGGAACGGAGCCGTAGGTGCGGTCTCCACTCCGCAGGTGCGAGCCCAGGATCCCCAGTCCATTTCCGCAGGTGCGAGCCTTTGCTCACAGGTGCGGTCCTCGAGCCGCAGTTGCGAAAACACTGTCCAGACAATGTGTTTTTATACACGGGTCTTGACACATTTTTCTCATCTTCTTCTTCTTCCTTGAGATGATTTCCACCATTGTTTAGGGGCAAACGACCTGGTCATTTAAGGTAAGTAAAATCTACTCTAATATTAGCTTCGTGCATGGATTATAAGCTAAATTAACTACCTAAATTAGTGAAAAATCAAGAATTGGGTAGTGACCTAGGGCCTTCGATAATTTTAGAATTTACCCGTCAATTAGCTATGAAATCGAGTGAAAATCATATATAAGTGGTCCTTAGGCTATGGGTGAGTGTTTCCTTCGAGAATTATTGGAATCCGAGCATCCGAGATCGGGTTCGGATTTTAGAATTTCTTTATGAATGGTGAATTTACTAAATGAGTTGGAGAATTTCCACACTTTGAGCATAAATTAATGAATTTGTATAACTTTTGGCTAGTTTCAAGTCCTCGGGTGTAGAGTTCGGAGTTTCGGGCGCGTTCTTGGTCCGGGGAGTGAATTCGACACGATGTGAGTCTCCTTCCTAACCTTGTAAGAGGGAATTTTCCCCATATGTGATTATAAATGGTGGTTTTGTCCTTATTTACGGGGGCTGCGTACGCACGAAGTGACGAGAGTCCGTGCACAGCTACTATTATGCCATGTCGGGTAGTTTAGGACTCACAGACATGCTCTATGTGTTGTATCTGTGATCTTGTATATGGATTAAGTATCCTAATGTCCTCGAATCCCACATGGGAAGGCCTAAGGGGTTATGTTTGAAGTTGATATCTCTAAAATTCTCACACTGTTAGTATGTTCCCCGCTAAATTATCTGGAAATTTCCTGCTAATCATGAATTTATATGGGAACCCGAGTCGCATGGATGATTAGCGAGCGGGGTAGCCCTAACATTATATTAATCGAGTCGCAGGTTCGATTCACGAGCGGGGGTGGTCTTGGTATTATATTAACCGTGTCGCATATTCGATTCACGAGCGGGGAAGATAGATGCATCTATGGTTCGGGCCGTTCGACCCTCGGCAGTGCACATTTACTTTTCACGTCCTAATGATCGTATGCTCATAGCCTGTTATATGCTTTGGTAATTTGTGAGAAGCCCTGTAATTGCAACTGTTGATTTCATGAAAATAATAAAGGTTAAATAGCTTGTATGCCATGAAAAAAGGATGGAGCGAGGGTACTAGTGATTGTTATTTGATGCTCATTTTCTTATTACTATTCATTACTGCTACTACTGGTTAGCCTGTACTCATTCCACATTTTCTGACCCTAGTAAGTATCACGTCGACCTCTCATCACTACTTCTTTGAGGTTAGGCGGGATACTCACTGGGTACATATCCGTTTATGTACTCATACTACGCTTCTGTACTTAATTGTACAGGTTTTGAGGCTGGAGCATCTGGTTATCCGACCGGAGCTTGACATATATTCTGGACCTGTATCCACGGTGAGATGCCTCCCTGTGGTCGATTCTCAGCTGTGCTATGGAGTTATCTTTTGTTTATTTCTGTCTACATCCTATCAGACAACAATACAACTTGTATCATCTTTTGTATATTCTACTAGATTGCCTATTAACTTGTGACACTAGCTCCTGGCATGCACATTGTAGACTCTTATTTTGGGACTGTATATATTGGATCACGATCATTTCATCTGTATTATTTAAATTGGTTAATGTTTTCGCTTTTATTTAAATGATCAAAGTTTAAAAATTTGGTAAGTGTGGGGTTGGTATGTCGAATAAGGATAACCTCACTAGTAAACAACTTTTGGCTTGCCTGAATCCGGTGTTAGGCGCTATCATGACCTGTGTTGGATTTTGGGTCGTGACAAAACACCCCACAATCCACAACCAAATGAACTGAATGCCTTCTAGGCATAAATTCTCAAATAAGCAATATTGCACTTCTTTAAACTCAGTCCAAATCTTCAATCCATTAAGTGACTACATGTCACACTTATACAATCTCCTCGTGGTTACGCTCCCACGACCTTCCAAACCAGGTAACAAGCCTGCACATCCGCATCACAGACCACACTAATACTGCACAACACATCAAGAACCCACGACCAGGGTACAAAGACCCTTTCACTGAATATCGATCTCAGGTGACACTGAAGATAACACCAGCTAATTCTGGACTCTCAAATCACGTTTTCTTGCTCATACGAGCTCATTACATCCTCGCTAACACCGAACCGCAATCTCGATTCATACTCCCAGTTACATATTGCTCACTGCACCTCACGTGCCAATATAAGATAGCGCGAGAATTTCATCACAACTTCTGATCCACCAATAGGGTGAGAACTTCCTCGCATAGAACCCTTTTACTTAACTCAATTCAAGAGAACCATCACAACACTCGAGTGAATTCTCACAATCACCCAACATGCAAATCCTTAACTGGCGGTCTATACCACCATAACCCTTCCGAGATCCGCCTACATCTGACATGCCATAATACTCGAATGCTTCCAAATAAAAATCTATTTCGATGGCTGACATGCCTCACATACATCGGCACAAACCACATGCATAACTAGACCATGCTGCCTAAATCCCGCAACCCATCTCATACCCTCCTGGAAATCTTTCTACCTCCAATACTACCCTGCCTGCTGAAAATAACCTAGAACACTCTAACCATTTCCCTTTCTCTGAAATTACGCTGCAAAAGCACAATTCTTGACCATACGACTGCCTTTAACCCTGTCCAACAAGGCCAACCTTTTCACACATTTATCAAATCCCACGTACGGTTACCATTTTACTCCTTTCCCTTAGCTGAAAATAACTTGCCGACAATCCGCAACCCTATGATAATACAATCCTACAACCCAACTACAGGTGGTGGGACTTCCCAACTTAGCCCGAAGCTACTCCTTGCACTACTCTAAACCCCGCCGAGATCCTTTCTCCTTTGTTAACATGATCTTGCTCAACCAATCCGTCCAATCCTTCCAAATTCTCTTGCTAAAAATCCCTAAATACTCAAATTCTCTAGCATCATTCACACATTCTGCCTCCTGAATAGCCACTAGAATCTCTCGTAGAAACTTGCCAACCAGGCCACCACTAACCTATTCACAGGAGATAACCCACCTGTGGAAATCACCCGCGGACACCTTCCAACGACGCTGAGATGCACCCTCTCTGCGACATCAATACCCCATCCTACGCCCTTCTTCATTCACCAAATTTACTTGTCCGTCCGCTCCCCATGGACATCCATTAAATGCGCGTCAATATCTTCAAATTCCAAGCTATGCTGCCGCTCCCCCACTTTGCGACTTCTTGACTTCCGCTTCTTACACCTGGCCTCCTAGAAATGGAACCACCGCCTAGCCTCAATTCAATATCATTCTCTTCCAACCGATTCTTCCATACTCCTTCACCACACTCTGGCCCCATGCACCCGAAGAAACCATGGCACTGACGAACTTAACACATTCCATTCGATCAAGAATGACAATAACACGTCCCAGGTGAATACTCCACCTTACTTGAAACACCAAGTCTTACTACTTTATCAATCCCAAAACCTGGCCATCCATAGATCAATTGCCTTTCTTTCACCAAAATCTAAATACTGAAATCTCGAAATCACACTCTAAGAAGACCTCCCTTCAAGCCATTCATCACCCCCAACCTATGGGCAAGCATTCTATCATCATAGCGACATCACGCGATAACCAATCGTAACCATCATCACCACCTCAACATAGCCTCAAAGTTCTCAGAAACACAGCAACCGAGCTGAAACAACATAATATTCTTCTACAGGGTAATAACAAAATCCCCATCCAACTACTCAGGGGAAACACCCCGCACCATATCCGTAGAACCATATCAATTCCTCAAATTCCTGATTCACAGCAAGCGCTCTGATGCATAAGATTGAGTAGGAATAGGCATAGGCATAAGCCTCAAAAGGAATTGAATCGCATGATGAGGAATCAAGAAGGGAAGTACTCATAACCGCCATGTAGCCTCTCGAAGATAAGTACAGACGTATCCGTACCGATCCGCAAGACTCTACTAGACTTGCTCATGACTCGTGAGACCTAAGGGAACCTAGCTCTCTGATACCATATTGTCACGAACCAAAACCTATTAAGGTCGTGATGGCGCTGGACACCACCGTCAGGCAAGCCAATCATTAATTAGTCGAAATAAATTCATGTTTTAACATTTATGAAAAGAATTTCCTTTCACTTTATTACAGATTAACTAAATAAAATATGTTAAGTAAAACAATGGTTTGAATATTCTATTTTAGCAAATATATCCCAACACATCCAAGAACCTGGTGTCACATGTAACGACCCGACCGGTCATTTTGTGTTATCGGACCCTGTTCCCCTAAATGAGACTCCCCATAGCGGCTTTTTGTGATTTATGACTTACAGGGGTGGGTGGTCCGGGATTCAGAAGTGTTTAGAGCAATATTGGAACACTTGGTTCCTTCAGGTTGGCCTTTAAGGCCAAGTTTGACTTCGGTCAACATTTTTAGTAAACAACCTCAAAATCGAGTTTCGACGGTTCCGGTAGCTTCGTATGATGATTTTGGACTTGGATGTATGTTCGGAAAGTATTTCGAGTGACCCGGGAGCGTTTCAGCGCCCAATATTGAAATAAGAGTTTCCTAAAGTCTGTATTGTGGTTTGCGGTGTGTTTTTGTGTTATTGAGGTTTGAATAGATTTCTGAGGCCGGGAATAGTTCCGTTATGTCATTTATGACTTGCCTGCAAAATTTGGTGTCATTCCGAGTAGTATAGGCCGGTTCGGAGCATTGTTAGTGAAGTAAAAAAAGCTTAAAGTTCCTAAGTTTGGTTCTAGCGGTTTTGAGGTGTGATTTTAAGTGTTAGCGTTGTTTTGGGTGTTCCGAAGGCTCGAGCGAGTCCGTATTATGATTTGGGACTTGATGGTATATTTGGACGGGGGCTCGGGTGGGCCCAAGTGCCTCTCGGGCACCAAACGAGGCCAAAAACCAGCTGAAGCAGTTGCTGGTGCACCTGATCTGGTGTGACCGCAGGTGCGGTTGCCCAGTCGTGGGTGCGAGACCGCTCCTTCGGTCCTCGCCTCGCAGGTGCGGATTCAGGTGAGGCTGCCTATTTCTCGCAGGTGCGGATAATATCCGCAGGAGAGGAGCCGCAGGTGCAAGCCCAGGCCCCTTGCCCCTCTTCCGCAGGTCCGAGTGTTTTCTCGCAGGCGCAAGATCGCAGGAGCGGAACCACAGTAGGCAGTGAGTTCCTTAAAATACTGGATTATTTCATTTCACCCCATTTTCTTCCACCATTAGAGACCTTGGAAGCTTGGGAAAGAGCTCCACGACCTAGCTACTAAAAGGTAAGTGAATTATACCCTAAAGTTAGTTAATGCATGAATTCCTAGTTTAGTTAACTACCTAATTAGTGAAAAATTAAGGAATTGGGTAGTAACCTAGGGCTTTCGAGAATTTAGAGTATTACCCGTGAATTGGACACGAAATCATACAAAAATCATACATTAATGATCCTTAGGTTATGGGTGAGTGTTTCCTTCAAGAATTTTCAAAATTCGAGCATGCGGGCCCGGGGTTGGATTTTGGGATTTCTTCAGGAATGATGAATTTGACTGAATAATAGGAGAATTCCATGTTTTGAGTATAATTTGATGTATTTACGTAACGTTTGGTTAGCTTCGAGTCCTTTGGGTGACGAGTTTGGAGTTTCGGGCGCATTCTTGACTCAGGAAGTAGGTGCAACGCGAGGCGAGTCTCCTTTATAACTTCGTAATAGGGAATTGTCCCCGTAGGTGTTTTAAATGCTATGTGTGATAATTGTGGGGGCTACGTATGTACAAAGTGACGAGAGTCCGTACATAGCGTCTATTATTATTATGTTTGGGTAGTCAGGTCCACATCGTGCCTTGTGTTTTACTTGAAATGAACTATATGCTTATAAATTAAATGTTACATGCGGCTTATTTCCCTGAGATCATGGAATTTGAGAAAATTTGTAAGGAATTGTTTACTGAAAAGTAATTTACAAAGGAATATTGTGTGTGCATGTGACCGCTTCGCAATTTACATTTCGCGAGCGGAGTGTGATTTCCCCCACTCTTATGGGAACATACCCCACAGTGGATTGGAAGATGTACTTATGATTTTGGCCGTTCGGTCCTCGACAATGCATAGATGTGAGTACTTTGGAAAGGTGCACTTATGGTTCGGGCCATTCGATCCTCGGCAGTGCACGAACACGACTATTTTATGGCTCAGGCCGGTTGTCCTTATCCTGTATGCGCATGATTTATTTGTTACTAAATTCATGGACATTGATTTGACAGATATATGGGGGAAGGTGAAGTAATTGTTTATTTATTTCCAGTATTTCCTTGGATTTCAATGCCTTATATATATTTGCTGCTTCACTGCCTTTAGATGCCTACAGTTTTCATCATATTCTGTTAAATTATATTGTTGGACCTTCGTGAGTGTCAAGTCGAACTCTCGTCACTACTTCTTCGAGGTTAGGCGGGATACTCACTGGGTACATATATATTTTTGTACTCATGCTACGCTTCTGTACTTAATTTGTACAGATTCTGAGGCTGGTGCATCTGGTTGTCAGACCGGAGCTTGATTCTGATTATAGACGGACATGACTTCACGGTGAGCTGCTTTCTCCTAGCGATCTCCGGCAGCACCATGTGGTTTCTTTTGCTTATTTCCCGTCTATTTCTTTCAAACAGTGGGACTATATATTATATCTTTTGTATATTCTGTTAGTATGCCCGTAGGACTTGTGACACTAGTTCCTGGCAAGAACATGATAGTTATTATGGATTACGGGTCTGTATATATATTGGGTCACGCCTCCTCATGACCGCTTTTGATTAAAAACTGGCTAATTATCCTTGTCGATTTATGTTTTAAGTTTTAAAAACTAAGTATATGTTGAAATGTTTAATCTAATAAGAAAGAACCCCAAGTAAACTGAGTGTTGGCTTGCCTGACCCCGCCATTGGGCGCCATAACAACCTAAGTTAGGATTTTGGGTCGTGACATCACAAGTACATGAGCATTTTCTAAGAATTTATACAATCATCACAAAGCCTGTCCGAAATACAAATTGAACAAGGAAATTTAAAATGAAAATAAATACAGAATGAGGGAGACTCTATCAGCTGCGGATCGCCTCCGGATGGTGCAGCTCGCCTAAGTCTCCAAACCAGCCATGTCACTATGAAAGTACCTGTGCAATAAAAATGCACATCAAATGTAGCATGAGTTCAAAAATAACGTGTACTCAGTAAGTCGCCCGCCTAACCTCAGAGAGGTAGTGACGAGAGGTCAAATTAGACACCCACTAAGGCCCAACAAATTACTTTAACAGAAGATGATGAACACGGTAGGCATGTAAAGGTAGTAAGACATCAAATATATAAGGCACTGAAGTCCAAGTAAATACTGGAAGTAAATAAACAGTTACTAATTCCTCATTTCCCCCCCAAGTATCTTAAATAAACAATTACTTCTTGTTTTCTCCTCAAAATATCTTATCACTTCAAAAACCGTGAAAACAAACAATTTAGCATGCACATACGGGATAAGGATAACCCGCCTGAGCCGTCATAATAATCATCTATGTGCACTGCCGAGGATCGAACGGCCCGTACAATAATTGCACCTTTTAATAACATAATCATGTCTATGCACTGCCGAGGGTCGAACGGCCCGAACCATAAGTGCATCTTTCAATAAAATAATCATATCTATGCACTGCCGAGGGTCGAACGGCCCGAACCATAAGTGCATCTTTCAATCCGTTGTGGAGTACGGCCCGCTCCCATGAGAGTGGAGGAAATAACACTCCGCTCGCGGAATGTAAATTGCGAAGCGGTCACATGCAGTCATGCACAATCAACATTCCACCCCGAATACGTCGGTAAAATAAATACTCAAGTAAATGACAGATTTCCCTTTTAAAAACCACAAAATAGTATTCAAATCCTTTCTCGAAATTCATTTGCCAAGTTTAATAATATTCAATAGCATCACCTTATCAGGTATGCAATTATCCACGGAGGAAATAAAATCTCTTTCTAGCTGATTAAGAAAATAAACTCTAGTCTTCTTTAGGTATTCAATTACGATTTTGATTATATTAACAATCTAATATTACAACAGGATCACATGTACAATAGGTAAGGCATGCTAGTGGGTCCTAGACTACCCAGACATGGCATAATAGTAGCTACGCACGGACTCCCGTCACCTCGTGCGTACGTTGCCCCCGCAGATAATAGCACATACTAAATTAGTTCACCTAGGGGGACAATTCCCCCTCACAAAGTTAGAAAGGAGACTTACCTCACTCCGAGGTCCCATAAACGGCTTCCAAGCCCTTCCGACGACTTCCATGGATGCACAACGCCCCAAAACTACCAAATAACAGGCAAAGCAATGCAAATTCATCCTAATACTCTCAACAAATTCAAATTATATACTTTCCCAACTCCGCTCGGTGAATAGACCATAATACCCTCGGGCCCACGTGCCCGGAATCTGAAATTTCTCGAAGATATATTCTACCCATATCCCTATTAACTCAAATATACAATTTACTCTAAATTCCATGCTCAGTTTTGTGGTTAAAATTCAAATACAAATTCTAGGTTTCTTTAAGATTTTCCCAAATTTTCATACAAGTCCTCATGTATAATCCCATGTAATAACCTTGTATTTGACTTAGAACATACGAAGCTATACGAAGCTCCCAACTCCAGAATCACCATACGAAGCTATCCTCAGAAATGGAATCCCAAACGGACATCAATATCACTAAAATGTGCTTCAAGACAAACATAGGAAATTACTTAAAAAATGCTGACTTCCACAATATACGCTGAAATGTTCCCGGGTTATCCAAAATCTGATCTGGACATACGCCCAAGTCCAAAATCATCATACGAACCTGCAGGAACTTTTAAATCCTGATTCTGAGGTCGTTTACTCAAAATTCCAATCATAGTCCATTCCTCCAACTTAAGGCTTCTGAAAGGAGAATTATCTTTCCAAATCAACTCTAAACTTCCCGAAATTCAATTCCGACCACACCTACAAGTCATAATACCTGAAATGGAGCTGCTCACGACTTCAAACCGTTGAACGATGCGCTAGAGCTCAAAAATACTGGTCGGGTTGTTACACATTTGTTGTCCAATATTAATTATTAATTGTTTCCTTTCTTATTCATTTTTCCTACTAGTTAGTTGGGTTTGTAATTTAATATTTTGTTGATTTCTGTATCCTCCCTAATAGAGGTAGGCTTGTTTAATCCTAGAGAGACATTTCACACTGCTAAAATAGTTTCTTAGGAAAATACCTAGCACGACTCAAGTCAATTCGTGTATCCGCTTACAAATAATTATTGCAGTATTATTATTGAAATTCTTGCTATCAATTCCCTACATTCCCCAAACTTCCTGCTATTCAGGTCATTATAACCAAGGTAAAGTGTAACATTGTAGTTGAGGAACTACCAATTTTTTCTTGAGAAGTTTGTATATCAGCTTTGTGGTTCTCTTAAAGAATAACCAAGATTCCCCTGGAAAATGATTCTAATGATTTAATAAAAGAAAAAAGAAAAGAGTTCTGTAATTTCAGTTGCCAAATCATTAAGCTAGCGTTTGGCCATAGATTTCCTAAATTTGTTTTGAAAAATCTGTTTTGGGTGAACTTTGGCTTGAAGATGAAAATGTGTTTGGACATATGTTTTCGAAACATATTTCCCTAATTTATTTTGGAAAAACATGTGTATTATGAGGGATTTGGCCCAAAACAATCTATTGAGCTAATTTTGGGATTTGGAATTTTGCCAAAATATAGGCAAAATTTATAGCCAAATATGTGTTTGCCAAATAAAATCCAAGTTTATTTTGGCAAAATCTATGGCCAAACGGGTCCTAAATTTCCTGTTTTTAACAAAGAAATTCCATTTCTGACTTTGGATTGGATGTTCTGTAGGGAATTGATAGCAAGAATTTCAATAATAACACTGCAATAATTATTTGTAAGCGGATACACGGATTGACTTGAGTCGTGCTAGGCACTGTCCTAAGAAACTATTTCAGCAGTGTGAAATGTCTCTCCATGATTAAACAAGCCTACCTCTATTTGGGAGGATACATAAATCAACAAAATATTAAATTACAAACCCAGCTAGCTAGTAGGAAAAATAAATAAGAAAGGAAACAACTAATAATTAATATTGGACAACAAAGGAAGAAGAAAGGCTTGAAGGAAAGGGAAGAAATGATATTACTGCTTCTGAATTTGGCTGAATAAAGGTCTCTTTTTATAGGCAAAAAGCTTCTACCATTTGTCAAGATTATATGTTACAATCTTGCATGTCTTTCTAGCACATGCCAAACAATTTCCACCTTTTGTTCTTTGAAGTACACATGGACAAAGTGTGCCATTTGTCCAAAGGACTTTAAAATACTGCCACACTCCCCCACTATTTCAAAGGTTTATAACAGAAATGAGTAAGACTTACTGGATTTGTATGGTCCAAATGTAATAGGTTTGGTGTCTTTCGGAATATGAACCAAACTTAGACTGATAAAACTTAACTTACAGAATTACTGGTGAAATATAATATTTCTATGAAACAATAACTCTTATTGTAAGTTAGAGATTTTGTCAATCACATTTCAATCCCCAGTAATTTTGTTGTTCAACGTTGTTCTGCGCCCAATAGGCCATGCGCGTGCCTGGTTATTCATGAGAGCTTTAGAGACTAGGCCAAAATCTCATAGGAGCGACCCACTCCACTCTCATATAGGTGAATTAATAAAGTGTATAGTGCTTTTAAATACACCATCCATAAGGACTCTGAATTTCATTAAGACCTCTCAATTTAGTAGTAGTCAAGCACTCTCTTTTATTGAATCAGTGTCAATATCGACTTGTTATTACCCATATGAACCTACTTCATGGGATCTCCAATCACATAGGTTGGGTTACCATCTCTATTGACAACTTGCCGGCCTTAACCCCATATCTTTTGGGGTTTGAAGAATTAATTTTCTTCCCATGGGTTTAGTCAGAGGATCGGCCAAATTTATCTCTGACTTCACATAATCAGTGGAAATTATTCTATCTCTCAATAGCTGTTTTATGACATCATGTCTCAATTTCATGTGTCTACTTTTACAATTACAAGATTTATTCTTTGCTATAGCTATTACCGCTTGGCAATCATTATGTATAGACACAGGAGGCAATACATCCTTTATCAAAGGGATATTAGTTGAGAAGTTTCTTAGCCACTCAGCCTTAGGAGCAGCTAACTCCAGAGCTACAAACTCTGATTCCATAGTCGATCTAGTAATGATCGTCTGTTTAGCTGATTTCCACGATATTGCACCTCCACCAAAGGTGAATACATAACCACTAGTGGATTTTGTTTCATCTGAATCAGAGATCCAGTTTGCATCATTGTACCCTTCTAAAGTAGAAGGAAATCCACTATATAGGATACCATAATTCATGGTTCCTATCAAATATTTCATTAGTCTAGCTAATGCCGACCAATGCTCGTTGTTGAGATTATGAGTATATCTACTCAGTCTACACACAACATATGCTATATCAGGCCTTGTAAAATTCATTAAATGCATCAGACTCCCAATAATCTGAGCGTATTTAGACTGAGCAACTGGGTCACCATGATTCTTTTTCAACTGAGAGTTAGCATCAAAAGGAGTGATCACTAGTGTGACATCAAAATATTCAAACTTCTTAAGAAGTCACTCAACATAATGTTCTTGTGACAATATTATGCCATCTTTACTCTTTATAACTTTAACCCCAAATATCATATTTACTTCACCCAGATCTTTTATATCAAAATTAGCAGACAAAAATGTTTTAGTATTTTGCACAATATTTAAACGTGTACCAAATATAAGCATGTCATCAACATACAGACATATTATTACATAATCATTGTCTACCACTTTAGTATAAACACATTTATCCACCTCAACTGAAGAAAAACCGTCTCTCAGTAAAACTTATTCAAATTTCTCATACCACTACTTAGGAGCTTGTTTAAGGCAATAAAGACATTTAACTAATTTAAAAACTTTATTTTCTTGTCCAGGAATGACACAGCCTTCAGGTTGAACCATATAAATATCTTCTTCTAAATCACCACTTAGAAAAGCAGTGACATCCATTTGGTGGATAAAAATCTTACGGATTGAAGCTAAGGCAATTAAAACTCGAATAGAAGAAATTCTAATCACTGGTGCACATGTATCAAAATAATCTATTTATTGTTTGTGAGAAAATCCTTTTGCTACTAACCGAGCTTTATATTTTTCTAACGATCTATCAGGATTAAATTTCCTTTTGAAAATCTATTTACAGCCAATAGGCTTTGCACCATTAGTTAAAATCCATGTATTATTTTTCTTAATAGAATCAATTTCAATTTTTATTGCCTCTTTCCAATATTTAGCATCAGAAGAAGATATAGCTTCAAAATAATTTGATGGCTCATTATCAAAAAAAAAAGCTTGAAAATCACTTCCATATAAAAAATATTCTTTTCTAGGCCTTTTGCTCCTTCTCAGTTCCTCATTAGAGGTAATTTTATTATTTGTTTCAACATGTGTATGAGAAACTTTTTTAGACAGTGGATAAATATATTCAAAGAACTCAAAATTCTTTGTCTCAATTATAGTATTGTAATCAAGAACATCACTTTTTAAAACAAGAAATCTATATGCAACACTATGTTCAGCATATCCAATAAGCATACAATCAGCAATTTTAGAACCTATTTTTCTCTTTTTAGGTTTGGACAACAGAACTTTAGCAAGGCACCCCCACAGTTTTAAATATTTTAAATTAGGTTTATAACCCTTCCACAATTCATACGGAGTTTTTCCAGTTCTTCTATGTGGTATTCTATTTTGTAAGTGACATGCAGATAATATGGCTTCATCTCACATATTATCAGGAGCATTAGAACTAATTAACATAGAGTTCATCATCTCTTTCAGTGTTCTATTTTTCCTTTCAGCTACTCCATTCGATTCAGGTGAATAAGGCGGAGTTACTTCATGAATTATTCCATTCTTTTCACAAAAATCATTTAAAGATAAATATTCTCGACCTCTATCAGATCTAATTCTCTTGATTTTTCTACTAAGTTGATTTTCGACCTTAGTTTTATAAGAAATAAAAGCATTAAATGCATCATCTTTATTTCTAAGCAAATACAACTTAGTATATCTAGAAAATTCATCAATAAAGGTCACATAATATCTTTTACCACCTCTAGTCATTGTTTGCCTTGAGTCGCCTAAATCAGTGTGAATTAACGATAATAATTCCGTTTCTCTATTTACGGGAAAACAAGTCTTTCTAATACTTTAAGCTTCAACACATATTTCACACTTGTCAATATTATTTGAGTCTAAACCAGATATTAATCCTAGTGACTGCATTTTCTTTATATACGCGATATTAACATGTCCCAATCTAGCATGCCATAAATAAATAGACTCAACCATATAGGCAGAAGCAGATGCATTTCCATTAATAACATCAGAAATATTAAGTACAAAGAGTCCTTGGTTACAATATCCCTTTCCTACAAACACATTATTTTTGGCCATTATGATCTTATCAGATTCAAATGACACTTTCACTCCGGCTCTTCCCAATAAGGATATAGAGATCAAGTTTGCCCTCATAGTAGGAAGATGCAATACCTCAACAAGGGCTAAAGTTTTTCCTAAAGTGAGTTTCAAGACAACTTTACCCTTACCCAAGAATTTGGTAGTACTTGAGTCTCCAAGGTAGAACTCTTCTCTATCATCCTCTACAGGAGTATAAGAGGAAAATGCTTCTCGATTTGCACAAATGTGCCGAGTAGCCCCAGAGTCTATCACCCATTCTTTTGTATGTGCTACAATGTTTACTTGAGAAATGACAGCTACAATAATATCACCTCCTTCAGCTAAGTTAGCCTTAGGAGTATTAGGTTTTCCTTTGTCATTTCCTGCTCTGTACCTGCATTTTGAGGCATGATGTCCTAGTTTTCCGCAGACAAAACAAGAGCCCTTTTTTCTTTTAAGGTTAGGATTTTTAGGCTTGAAACCTTGAGACTTATTCTCGTACCTTTTGCGGTTGTTGTTGTTGCTTTGCACTAAGTTTGCTTTAAGAGCTATCATCCTAGCTTTGGCAGATTCTTTTCTGTTGGAATCTTCAATTCGGATGTGGGTCACAATTTCCTCAATGGTGAAATTTTTCTTTTTGTGCTTTAGGTTGTTTTTGTATTCATTCCATGAGTCAGGAAACAACAATTTTTGATATTCGTTGATTTGTACATTAATTTCTTTATCATCTCTCATCTGCCATAGATAAATTTTTTCTAATACAAATTTTTGTTTTGTAGCATCTTCAGCAGTGAATTTTTTAATTAAGGCTTCCCAGATAGCTTTTTCTTCCTTGTAACTGCAATACACGCCAAACAGTTCATTTGAAATAGCTTGTAATATAGTATGACGGCATACCTTGTTAGCATATTTCCATGATTCCACTATTTTATTATCAGTGTCTGGAGTACGTTGTGGATGCAACAGTGCATGTGCAACACCATGGACATCAAGCAGTGAGAAAATACGTTCTTTCCAATGCTTGAATTTTCATTGGCGAAAATTTTGATATTCGACACATCTGGAAATGGCCTGGCATATGATACTGGAACTGGAACTGGGAAAGCGGAGGTAGCACAAATATTGGTAGTATCAGTAGCATTTTCAGCATCAGTGTTGTTTGCCATAGTTTCTTAGATTGTAGGGAATTGATAGCAAGAATTTCAATAATAACACTGCAATAATTATTTGTAAGCGGATACACGGATTGACTTGAGTCGTTCTAGGAACTGTCCTAAGAAACTATTTTAATAGTGTGAAATATTTCTCCAAGATTAAACAAGCCTACCTCTATTAGGGAGGATACAAGAATCAGCAAAATATTAAATTACAAACCCAGCTAGCTAGTAGGAAAAATAAATACGAAAGGAAACAACTAATAATTAATATTAGACAAAAAAGGAAGAACAGAGGCTTGAAGGAAATGGAGGAAATGATATTACTGCTTCTAAATTTGGCTGAAGAAGGGTCTCTTTTTATAGGAAAAAAGCTTTGCCATTTGTTAAGATTATATGTTACAATCTTGCATGTCTTTCCAGCACATGCCAAATAACTACCACCTTTTGTTCTTTGAAGGACACATGGACAAAGTGTGCCATTTGTCTAAAGGACTTTGAAATACTGCCACGTGTTCTTTTCAACATATTCCTTTTTAGGTAAATAAGCACAAATAGATTAATTTGCTAGAAAAGATTTCATTCAAGTAAAAAAGGAACTTTTTTTGAGAACTTTACAATAAGCTCCTCTTAGACATCTTACTACCAGACGACAGTCCAATTAGCTATGGACATTCTATTTCCATCAGGTTGAGTAATCACCCTATGTTTCCATCAGAAATTTTTCTACATAAGTATTACATAATCGATCAGCTGCTGGTTCTGGATGTTCTTTATTACTGATGTTTTGCTACATAATTATTGCATAATTCGATTATGGACTGTTGCGATCTTGTAATACAACTGTTAGGTCGATTCACACTTGTTTGTCTTTTGTTTAGTAGAAATTAAAGAAATTCTAAGTCAAAGATCAGAAACTCTTGTAGAAGCTTCACCTAATGATGCACTTGGTGTAGTATTTGTACGGGTCAAAGTCTGACTAGGTTCAGCGAATGCAAACGAAGAGTTATGAGGCCGAGCAGAGTCCAATAGAAAGGAATCGCTATGCGAAAGATTGAGGCCGTGGTCGAGTAGAGAAGAGCACTAGTAAAGGCTAGGATAGTCTTAGAAAGATAGAAAGGAATATTCTATTGAATATTCCCCTGATTATACTTTTTAGGGTTTCCTAGGAATATCCCTTATACATAGGAAGAGATAGGGAACAAAAGGGGGATCTTCACTTTTCTGATAAGAACATCTTTGTAAGAAGTTGACTATCAAGAATATATACAAAAGCTTGTCTTGCCGCTCTTGTTTGATTTCATTGTTTGTTCTACTTTTTCACTCACAAGATCCAAGAACACTTTGTCCATCGTCATAGTTTATTGCCACACGTTACTGTCAGAAGAAGGAATCATCCACATCATTCAATATTTGGGTGATAAATTCCTTCTAATTACATTTATTTTTATTTGTCACATTTATTGCATGCCATTATCCTCATATTCATTGACAATCATTGAGCATTTATTTGATATTCATTCATCTGATACACGGTCCCATATCACATAATTATTCTAGTTTTAGATCTAGAATTTATTATGTTTAACTAGGATTTACCCATTATCACAATGCTTAATTAGTTTAACAAAAGCTTAACACTTTTTGGTCAAACAATTTGGCGCCGTCTGTAGGGATTTTCTAGTTAAAACCTTAGTTCCTTCTAGATCTAAAAAAACAACGACAAAGCTTCCTTTTTCTTGCTTCCACGAACTAACAATGGTAGGAAAAGGAGAGGAAAGACTAAAAGCAGTGGCGGGCGTTGCTACTAACCTCCTAAGCACCATCAGCGAGGTTATTAGAGATGACTAGGAGAACGTGACACCAAGATCCTCAGCCAGTTAGAGTGACTCACCCCCTCCTCATCGGAGCGTTACCGGTTCTCATGGGAAGAGAGTCTCTACGTCCACGACGGAGGAAGCACCACCAGCAGTTAACAAATTACTGGAGGCGTGGCTGGCAAGTACTCTAAAAAATAAACTCGACAAACACGCTCAAGGTTCGAGTAGGAACACTACACGATTCGACATCACAACGACTATCAACGAGCAACACGCCCCTCCCTCAACAGGTATCACTTACACTGTTGATGATGCAGGTAACGACACCCTCGCTGCTATTCTGAGGAAAATGGAAGAGATGGAGAACGAGAATAAAGCACTTCGAGACCAAATGAGGGAACACCAAGAGAGAGTTGACAAGATACCAGGCGCTCCAAAACTCCTGTCAAAATGGGACGTCGGCCGGTTCGTGGAACAACCATACAACGATGAGGTGACACCACATGCCATACCCAAAACCTTCAAAATGCCACAATATTTAAAAATATATGACGTCACAATGGACCCTGAAGACCACATCATCCATTACGTCACGGCGGCAAAGGGCAACGACCTCACCAAAGAATAAGTGGCGTCGGTACTGCTGAAGAAGTTCGTCGAAACCCTAACAGGGGGAGCCCTAACATGGTACTAACAATTACCAGCACGTTCTATAGAAACATTCAAGGAAATGGCCGACAAGTTCGTCACCGCCCATGCCGGGGCCAAGAAAGTAGAAGCCAGGGTGAATGACATATTCACCATTAAGCAATCACCCGGCGAAGGACTCAGGGACTTCCTCGCCCGGTTCAACAGAGTAATAATGAGCCTTCCAAACGTGTCAGAGGCAATGGCGGTAGCGGCTTTCCAGAATGGGTTAAACAGGAACGGGTCGAGGGCAATGAGAAAATTATTGAGCAGAATCATGAAATACCCCCACTACCTAGGAGGGAATGCATAACGCCTAGTCCGCCGAGGTGAGAGCAGACGAGGACGACCTTAACGGACCAACCCAGCGGTTAACGTCGGTCCAGATGGAGTCGAGGAAAGACCGTCGATGCGACGAACAAAGGGACCATGTAGTAGAGACATTAATCGTGACAGGCACCAGCCGTACGCCAGAACGGCCGTCCTAACACCCCTCGCCCCTCTCGTATGGCGGCAGCCCACCTAGGCCACTGACAGGGACTCACCGAAATGAAAGAGGTATGCCTCCATTGTTATCTGCTCATAATTCTTGTGTTTCTCCTTCAGAAAAAGTCTATGCCCTAGAGAAGCTCGGCCTCAAGATGAAATAACCGCAAAAGATGAAGTCCAACCCAAACAGCAGAAAGTTGACTGAGCTCTGCGAATTCCGTCAGGAACGAGGCCATAAAACCGATGACTGTATAGCCTTGAGGCAAGAGGTAGTAAACATGCTCCACCAAGGACATTTGTGAGAGATAATGAGCGACCGAGGAAGATCCAAATTTTCTGTGGACGGGAACAACATCAAGGCCCCCAAAACCACCCTCCCCAAACCGCACCATCCAAATAATCATCAGCAGAAGCGAAAACGTGGCGATCAACCACGTGAAATTCACCACCACCCACAAGTTGAAGCGGTTGATTACCCATGAACGATATGACGCCCTTGAAGAAAATATCATCTTCGATAAGTCGGATACCCACGGTTTGGTCTTTCCTCACTATGATGCTCTTTTCATTACTTTACGAATTTCAAATACCGATGTAAAAAGGATCATGGTAGACGACGGAAGCGGCACGTGTATTATCCACCCCAGAGTTCTCACACAAATGAGACTCGAGCATAAGATAGTATCACGCTACATAACACTAACAGGTTTTAACAATGCAGTTTAACGGACCTCCGGAGAGATCACATTGCCCGTTCTGGCCAGAGGCGTCACCCTGGAAACAACATTCCACGTCATGAATCAAGACACAACCTAAAACTCCATTATAGGATGACCTTGGATACATGCCATGAGGGCCATCCCGTCCAGCCTATATCAGGTCATCAAGTTTCCTACCCCATGGGGGGTGTTCAGCATCCATGGTGAATAGCGCACAACACAAGAATGCTATGGCATCGCCCAATGCTGCACATACACTCAATAGTTGAAAGGCGAAGACACGGAAGAATAGAAATTAGGGAAGTCAGGGTCCGGCGGTGACATCATCAAAGACCCCGATGCCGTAGAAGCTACAGGTTCAATAATGGAGGACCTCGATCCCGTACGATTGGACAAACGCGACCACAACAAAAATGTCTACATCGGCCACAACCTCCCAGACCAAGGTAAATTCCATAAGTTTTTAACTAACAACGTAGATTTGTTTGCCTTCTCCCACGCAGATATGCCAGGAACCCCGAAGGAAATTGCAACACCTAAGCTGGATGCCGACCCACTCTACCTGCCGGTATGGAAGATCAGAAGGAAATTCAAAGCTGCCATAAACGATGATATACGCGAAGAGGTAGAAAATTTTCTCGCAAACGGTTCTATCAAAGAGTCAAAATACCCCCAATGGGTCGCTAACATGGTCATGGTCAAAAAGAAAAATGGGAAATGGCACATGTGCGTGGAATTCACAGATCTGAATAAGGCGTGCCCGAAAGATTCATTCCCGCTGCCTCACATTGATCAACTCTTGGACACAACGATGAGGCACAAGATGTTAAGTTTCTTGGACGCCTATTCAGGTTATAACCAAATACTCATAGAGGAAGAGGATCAGGAAAAAACCACTTTCGTCACCGACTAAGGGACGTACTGCTACAGAGTCATGCCGTTCGGATTGAAAAAAATAGGGGCGACCTACTAGAGGCCAATAACCAAAATGTTCAAACAACAGCTCGGCAAGACGATGGAAGTATATATAGATGACATGTTGGTCAAGTCGAAAAGGAAAGAAGACCACAGCGACTATCTCAGGGAAGCCTTCAACATACTCAGACAGTACGACATGAAGATGAATCCTAAGAAATGCGCTTTCAGAGTGACCTCAGGAAAGTTCCTCGGCCTTTTAGTTTCGCAGAGAGGCATTGAGGTTAATCCCGACCAAATCAAGGCAATAGAGGGAATACCTGAAAATCTGACCATCAAGAAGCAAGTGAAAAAGCTGACTGGCCGTATAGCCGCCTTGTCGAGGTTCATCTCACGATCCTCTAGTAGATGCCACAAATTCTTCAGCATACTTAAGAAGGACAACAAACTCCAATGGAATTCTGAATGCGCCCATGCCCTAAGAGAATTAAAGGCATACATGTCCTTGCACCTGCTGCTCGCCAAGGCAGAACCCGACGAGCGTCTCCAAATCTACCTGGCTGTATTCGACGTTGCGTCAAGCACAGTCTTGATCCGTCTAAAAAAGTTACGCAATCTCCAATCTACTACATTAGAAAAACTTTGGTCGACGCCGAAACGAGGTATCCTCACCTCGAAAAGCTGGCCCTAGCATTAGTCGTAGCTTCACAAAAGCTTAGACTTTATTTCCAATGACATCCCATCTCAGTGGTCACGACCTTTCCCCTAAGAAACATCCTACATAAACTCGCGCTGTCGGCTAGGTTGGCTAAGTGGGCCATCGAGTTGAGCGAGCACGATATAGTATATCAACCACGAACAACGATAAAGTCGCAGTACTCACCAACTTCAACACTAAATTAATGCCCGAGGTCGAAAAGGAGGCCTCCAGTACTTTGCCCAAATTATCCGAACTATGGGTTCTATGCACTGATGGCGCCTCCAACACTTCAAAATCTGGGTCGGGACTCGTACCCGAGGTCCCGACGGGCGAAGTCATCCTCCAGTCCATACGATGTCCCAATATGACTAACAATGAGGCCGAGTATGAGGCCATAATTGCAGGACTAAAACTAGCTCTCAAATATGCAGCACGACGGGTCATCCTACGAAGTGAATAACAACTCGTCGTCAATCAAGTCACGGTGACTTTCCAAATCAAAGAACAAAGGCTACAAATATATCAGGCCGAGATTTGCAAGCTGCTGCCCGAGTTCAATGAATTCCAACTCGACCAGATACCTACTCGCGGCGGCTACCAAGAACATAAACAGAAAAGAGAATGTGGTCACTCTCCTCCATTTATCAATAGACCAAGTCGAGGTACGAACTATAAATATGAATTGGGACTGGCGCAATCGTATTATCTCATATCTGCAGAACAAAGTGCTCCCACCCGATAAAAAAGAAGCCAAGAAGTTTCGAATGCAGGCGGCCAGGTACAAAATCATCAACAGTGACTTATACAAAAGAATGTTTTGTAGTCCCATGCAAAATGCCTAGGACCAAACCAAACAAGACGCGTCCTTGAAGAAGTACACGAAGGCCACTGCAGAGCTCACACCGGCAATCGAGCCCCGTCAGATGCCTCATACGAGAGGGTTACTACTGGCCCCCCATGAAAAAAGAGGCCGCCGACTTCGTTAGAAAGTGAAAGCAATGCCAAAAATACGTCCCCATGATTCACCAAGCAGGCGAGCACCTCCACTCAGTCACCTCGCCTTGGCCTTTCATCAATGGGAAATGGACATCGTCGGACCCTTCCTAGTGGGACGAGGTAATGTACGATTTCTTTTGGTTTTAACTGACTATTTTTCCAAGTGGGTAGAAGCAGATGCATTTTCCCTAATACGCGAATAGGAAGTTATCACATTCATATGGAAAAATATCATATGCCGGTTCAACATCCCCAAATAAATCAGTTGCGACAACGGACCCAAGTTCACTGGAAAAAAGACCGTCGAATTCTTTGATAAATGGCACATCAAGGGAATACTTTCCACGCCATATCATCCCACAGGCAACGGTCAAGCGGAATCCTCCAACAAAACAATATTGAACATCATGAAAAAGAAGCTTGAGAACGCCAAGGGACTGTGACCCGAATTACTACTAGAAGTGTTATGGGTATACTCACTAGTCTATGGGACTGATGCAGTAATACCGGTCAAGGTCGGTGAACCAAGCCTAAGGTACTCAAATGAGAGCGGGCCAAGCAATGGCGAAAGCAGAAAGCAAGACCTTGACGAAGCCAAAGAGCGGAGAGACATGGCCTACATAAGAATGAAAGCTCAAAACCAAAAGGCAGAACGGTACTGCAACACAAAACCCAAAGTCAGGCTGCTCAAGGTCGGGGACAATGTATTCAAGTCCAAAACACAAGCGAGCAAAGACCCACAGGAAGGAAACCTGGGAACCAATTGGGACGGCCCACACAAAATCACGGTGGCGGCAAGCAAAGGGTCGTTCCAGCTAGAAATAATGGAGGGAAAATTACTACGAAACAATTGGAACGTCGCCACGTCAAATACTTCAACTTCTAGAGATAAACGTCCTCCAAGTCGTACTCTTTTTTCCTCACCCGAGTTTTGTCCCAATTGGATTTTTTCGAGGAGGTTTTGAATGAGGCGACGAAGAGTGCGTCTCAAAGTTTTTGTGTTAAGTTCACCGCCCGGCCTATCGACCACCTCTCCAGGCCGACCGATGAAGGGACTAGATAAACTGGGACTTCTCGAATATATGTATGAACTCAGCATAAACATGTAGAACTCTTCAATAAATGTATAAACAAAGCAATATATGATGTTCTTACATGACTCCACCAACTTTACACATCATGCCAATGCAGGAAATGTACATTCGACCTTGTTTGAATTATTTTTCCAAGTCCACATTCGACATTGTTCGAATCAACTTATATTCAACCTCGTTTGAATTAACTTACTTTCGACCTCGTTAGAATTGACTTATATTCAACCTCGCTCGAATTAACTTACATTCGACCTTGTTCAAATTAACTTACATTCGACCTTGTTCAAATCGACTAATATTCGACCTCATTCGAATCATTTTTCAAGTCTGCATTCGACATCGTTCGAATCGACTTATATTCGACCTCGTTTGAAGTAATCTACATTCGACCTTGTTCGAATCATTTTTCAAGTTCGTATTCGATATCATTCAAATCGATTTATATTCGACCTCGTCCGAATTACCTTACATTCGACCTCGTTCGAATCATTTTAAAAGTCCACATCCGACATCGTTCGATTTGACTTATACTGGACCTCGTTTGAATTAACTTGTATTCGACCTCGTTCGAATTAACTTATGCTCGACCTCATTCCAAATATTTTTCAAGTCTAACGTTCGACCTCGTTCGAATCAAGTTATATTCCACCTCGATCAAATGTCTTAACGACCAACAACGTTCGGACCAACTGAAAGTTAGGGACTCTAACAAAGGGAGACATTAACAGAAAAGCAAAAAGAGCCGAAAACACACAACAGAAAGTAAATTGTTCCATTCAAATCATTCCATTCCAAAGCCATCTTACAAAGGGCTTGAAAGACACCCCCCCCCCCCCCCCCACCCCCACAAACAAAAAAAACCAAAAAAAAACACAAA
>ML404751.1:13293-42084 GCA_005239525.1 Nicotiana knightiana | reverse complement strand
CCCCCCCCCCCCCCCCCAAATTACAAAAACAAACAAAGACCAAGTACAAGGACTTCACATCGCATTGTCTCCGCCATCACCAACGTCATCGGCATACTTATCGTCGTACCAAGGATCAGAGGCAAGCCCATCTAATTAATCTTCATCATCGTCCATGTCGGGAGTTCCGGGGTCATAACCATAGGCGTCACGAGCTGCACGTGCCTTGACACGAGCGTCCTCGAACTCCGCCTCGAAAACCTTCCCGGTCGTCATCTGAGCCCTGTATATATCAAGTTGGGCCTCAGCATGAACCCACTTTTCATACAACTCCCGTGATACACTAGGATCGGTAGAAGTATGAGAGGTAGACAGCCGGGCCTGTTGCTACGCCTTCTCGGCTTTCTGGGCAGCAATCTGCTCATTCAGTTCTGACAGCTGCGCCTCCAAACCACATATCCGCTCTTCAAATCTCGCTTTCTTGAGCGCCAACGTTTCTGCCTCATTAGCCTACTCGGACTTGCAGACGCAGAGGGTACCCCCTAGTACAGTCGCCTCTGCCACGGCAGCCATTCTGGCTCTCTCTACCGGCTCCAACTCTTCAACTCTAATGGTCAACTCTCCCCTCAAGTCGATGGCCCTAGCTTCGCTCTATTCGAGCTCGACCCTTAAGGACCCCACCTGAGCCTGAAGATCAGCATTTTTGGCCATCACTCCCTTGCTCACCTCAAGCTGGTATTGTATAGCTCTCATCGTTCCCTCAAGAACGCTACACCTGCCAATGGTCCTCATGAGCTCACCATCCTTCTCCCTCAGTTTCTCATCTTTTTGCTTCAGCTCATCACGAAGTGTCTGAAACTGGTCGTCCTCTCCAAGTATGTTGACCAGCGTTCGATGCTTGGAACGGTATTCTCTTTACTTGGACTCCATCTTCTTGTAGAGGGTCGACCTTTGCTCTTCCTTCCAATCACGCTCAATCTCCAAATAGGGTCTGGTATGCAAAAGAAGACGGATCAGTCGAGGCAAACAACACAAAAAAAATGAATAAAGACAAAACGTGGAAGGGAAACTTACTCGTAGGTCCATGCAAGAGATTCCCAGTGATAGGTCCGCATCCTTATGCTTCGGCAACGTCCTGTTCTCAGAATCCGCACAAAAAGGAGAGAAGGCCAGCACCACCCGTTCTAAGTTAACCAAGAGGTTATAATCTACGGGGATAACAATGTTCCGGTTAGATCCCTCTCTCCTTATTTCAAATCGGTTGAACCTCTCTTCAAAGGCCCTCACCTCCTCGGGGTCAATGTCGGAGCCCGATCCATCATCTTCTACGAGGACGGTTTTACCTTTCCCGTCCGCACATGACGAGCCAACCTCAGCTACTCATACACGTTCCTCCCCCGTGGAGGCCCCTTCTACTTCCGACGGCCTCTTCTCTGCGGCGATCTCTGGCGAGGGAGCTATCTCAATGCCCGGTGGATACGCCGAATCCGCATACAAAACAATTGGCCTCTCAGGTACGGCATGGGCAGCGTTGACCCTGCCAGTCCCTACGCTCCGCCTTTTCAACGATGCCGCCTCCTCCTTGCTGGGAGATGACTCGTTGATCATATGCAAAACAGAGTGGGCCGAGGTCTCTGTCGACATAACGGCCGCTTGTGAGACATAGTCACCCAATGACATAGTCTGAGAATGATTGCTCTTTATAGATTCCGCCAGTACGAACTGCATCCCCGCCGAGGCGACCGCCTGATGGAGCTTAGATATGGGAGCCTTCGCCTTATTAAAAGCCCATCGACCTTACACAAAGAGGAAGCCGTTTCAATGAACAACAACTAATAGAAACAGGCCATAACAGGGGAAAAACGATTACAAGGCCGAAATCTAACTTGCCGGTCGAAGGCTTGGGCCCGAACCTCTTGTTGAAGGACGCCCAATCACGAATACCCATAGTGTGAGGCAGGAAGCGAGCTACCCAGTCATCAGTGTTGGAAACCAGAGAAGGTCGACGTCTCTCAGCTAAATATGAAAACAAACGAATGAGTCAAAAACACGAAGAAAGGTAAGCAAACACACTTTAGATGGTAAAAGATACTTACGCTTGAAGTTCCACTGCTCAAGGAACATGCTTGGGTTCGCCACCACGTGCTCTGTCCTGATGAAGAAATAGCTGAACCAGAACCGACGATTTGCTTTATCATCCATCCCCACCAGCAGCACTTTAGTGTTGCTCGTGGCGAAGATGAATCATTGTGCCCCTGTAAAAGCTTGGCGAGAAAAGGTGCAGCAGGTGACAGATAGAGACCTCGCAACCGGCCAACTCCGCGAAATTCGTCAACATAAGAAAGATTTTGTAAAGGTAAAGGGAAAGTTGCGCTGTAGAAATGGCAAAACTCTTCCGCTAATGGAGGAAGAAGAAGAGAGTAGCCCACCAAGAATGGGTAGGCATAGAATGCGCAATACCCAGGTCGGTGGACCCGGATCACGTCGCCCCCCGCCGAAACGATATCGATATGGGCGGGGATGTGGAATTTGAACCGGCGGGCAGATATTTGCTTCGACCCTAACTCAGACAATACCATCTCGCGGTCGGGAATGGACTCTTTTGAGAAGTCATTCTTAGACGTCGGATTATGTGGAACGAACTCCTCCATAGTAGGGAAGCTCTCATCTTCCACAACCACGGGTCCTCTACCACCGGAAGGCATAGCCATCAATAATCGGTAGCGTTAGAGACTATCTCAGAGTTGGGAGTCGAATTGGTCATCTTCTGATGGTATGTGTGTGGTGGAACCAGAGAAGAGAAGGTGTTGATGGTGCAAGAATTAGGAAGAAAGAACTAAAAAAGAAGAAGATGGAGAAACAAAGTGCAGAGATAAAATTAGGAAATGCGAAAGTATCACTTGGAAATTTCACCCCTCTATTTATAAGCAATTATGGCACCCGAATCGGTGCAAATAACCGTCAGTGGCCCAAGAACCAAAACGGCAGAGGCCCGTGAAATGATGCTATGCGTTGGGAAAACGCGCAATGATGATGCATGTGTCCATGATGTCATCCTCCACCTACCCCGTTAACCACGACCCTTGGAACTACATGTCACCCTTTCAATGGTGACCTATTGTGCTAGGCCATTATGCCAGGATTTCTCCTGAATGGATGCAGATAAAGTCCGCTCACCGAGGTTCACCAAGAAGACGACCTCGGTAAACGGAGGGACTAACTGTATGGGTCAAAATCTGACTAGGTTCAGCGATGCAAACGAACGAGTTATGGCCGAGGCCAAGTTGATTCCAATAGCGAGGAATCGCTATGCAAAATATTGAGGCCGTGGTAAAGTAGAGAAGAGCATTAGTAAGGGCCGAGATATTCATAGAAAGATAAAAAGGAATATTCTATTGAATATTCCCTTGATTGTACTTTTTAGGGTTTCCTAGGAATATCCCTTATAAATAGGAAGAGATAGGGAATAAAAGGGGGATCTTCACTTTTTTGATAAGAGCATCTTTGTAAGAAGTTGACTATCGAGAATATATGCAAAAGCTTGTCTTGTCGCTCCTGATTCATTTTTTTGTTTGTTCTAGTTTTCCACTCACAAGATCCAAGAAGACTTTGTCCATTTTCATATTTTATTATCATACGTTGCTGTCAGAAGAGGGAATCATCCACCTCATTCAACATTTGGGTGACAAAATCCTTCTAATTACATTTATTGCCATTTGTCACATTTATTACATGTCATTATCCTCATATTCATTGACAATTATTGAGCATTTATTTTATACTCATTAATCTGAGACACGGTCCCATATCATAGAATTATTCTAGTTTTAGGTCTATAATATATTATGTTTAACTAGGATTTGCCCATTATCAAAATAGTTAATTAATTTAACAAAAAGACTAACACTTTTTGGTTAAACAATATTCTTTTCCGAGCATCCTGGTTGTGTTCGAGGGTTAGGCATGAGTGTAGTTCCAACCGTAGCATTCAAACAGACATTTGCAAGATCTTGTCTTGTTTATGAGGGTTAATCTAGCAGTAGTGCTCCTACTCAAGAGTGGCAGGAAGCGATGACGAGTATAAAATCAAAATTAAATGCACTACTTAGCTTATATCAAAGGAACATAGGGAAAGGAGTTTGGTCACTTATTTCCGACTGCTCCGCAGCTCCGCAGCTCCGCAAATATAACTATATATTTTTCTTGTTTGCCTTAATTGACTGTAGTTATGGTTTAGTTTTTCTTTTAGATTTTTTCTCTTACAAGGCTTTATGTGGTCCTCTGTATACCTCTGCTTGCTCATGTATTGAGTTGTGATATGTGGGGTCGACCTCTTAAAAATCTAACTGCAAATCCCTTTTGGTGGTGAATTGAAGCCAAGACATTTTTCTTCTTATAATTTCAGAGTTTTCGCAATCACTAAAAAGCTAGATGATTTCATTTCTAGATACCAGCTAACACAGATATTTGATTTTTACCTGGTATAGCAGTTTAGAGAGGTTGCCTTTGCATTCTTGCCTTTATTATTTTTTAGCTAACACTGTCACCTTGAAGTATGACTTAGGAAAATGTAGCATTAATCTTTTGTAGCTTTGTTGACTTAGATATCACTATATCGTAGCGTTAGTTTCAAACTCTATCTATATAGTATGTTAGTTTTGTGGCAGTATTTCAAAGTCCCTTTGACAAATGGAACACTTTGTCCATGTTTCCTTCAAAGAACAAAAGGTGGCAGTTGTTTGGCATGTGCTGGAAAGACATGCAAGATTGTAACATATAATCTTTACAAATGGCAAAGCTTTTTGCCTATAAAAAGAGACCTTTCTTCCGCCAAATTCAGAAGCAGTAATATAATTTCCTCCATTTCCTTCAAGCCTCTCTTCTTCCTTTGTTTTCCAATATTAATTATTAGTTATTTCCTTTCTTATTCATTTTTCCTACTAGCTAGTTGGGTTTGTAATTTAAAATTTTGTTGATTCTTGTATCCTCTCTAATAGAGGTAGACTTTTTTAATTCTGGAGAGACATTTCTCACTACTGAAATAGTTTCTTAGGATAGTGCCTAGCACGACTCAAGTCAATCTGTGTATCCGCTTACAAATAATTATTGTAGTGTTATTATTGAAATTCTTGCTATCAATTCCCTACAATCTAAGAAACTATGGCAAACAACACTGATGCTGAAAATACTACTAATACTACCAATATTGGGCTACCTTTGATGCCCCATTTCCAGTTGCACTATCATATGCGAGGCCATTTCCAGATGTTTCGAATATCCAAATTTTCGCCAATGAAATTTTCAAGCGTTGGCAAGAACATATTTTCTCACTGCTTGATGTCCATGGTGTTGTACATGCACTGCTGCATCCACAACCTAGTCCAGACACTGATAATAAAATAGTGGAATCATGGCAATATGATAACAAGGTATGCCGTCATACTATATTACAAACTATTTCAAATGAATTGTTTAACGTGTATTGCAGTTACAAGGAAGCAAAATCTATCTGGGAAGCCTTAATTAAAAAGTTCACTACTTAAGATGCTACAAAACAAAAATTTGTAGTAGGAAAATTTTATCAATGGCAGATGAGAGATGATAAAGAAATGAATGTACAAATCAACGAATATAAAAAATTGCTGGAAGACTTGAAGGCCGAGGGGATGTCACTACTAGAAAAGTTTGCTGCTGGAGTACTGATTGAGAAGCTGCCTGACTCATGGAATGACCACAAAAACAACCTAAAGAACAAATAGAAAAATTTCACCATTGAGGAAATGGTAACCCACATCCTAAATGAATATTCCAACAGAAAAGAATCTGCCAAAGCTAGGATGGCAACTCTTAAAGAAAACTTAGTGCAAAGCAACAACAACAACCGCAAAAGGTACGAGAATAAGTCTCAAGGTTGCAAGCCTAAAAATCATAACCTTAAAAGAAAAAAGGGCTCTTTTTTTGTTTGTGGAAAACCAGGACATCATGCCTCACAGTGCAGGTACAGAGCAGGAAATGACAAAGGAAAAAGTAATACTCCTAAGGCTAACTTAGCCGAAGGAGGTGATATTATTGCAACTGTCATTTCTCAAGTAAACAATGTAGCATATGCAAAAGAATGGGTGATAGACTCTGGGGCTACTCAGCACATTTGTGAAAATCGAGAAGCATTTTCCTCTTATACTCTTGTAGAGGATGATAGAGAAGAGGTCTACCTTGGAGGCTCAAGTACTACCAAAGTCTTGGGTAAGGGTAAAGTTCTCTTGAAACTCACTTCAGGAAAAACTTTAGCCCTTGTTGAGGTATTGCATGTTCCTACTATGAGGGAAAACTTGATCTCTGTATCCTTATTGGGAAGAGCCGGAGTGAAAGTGTCTTTTGAATCTGATAAGATCATAATGACCAAAAATAATGTGTTTGTAGGAAAGAGTTATTGTAACCAAGGACTCTTTGTACTTAATATTTCTGATGTTATCAATGGAAATGCATTTGCTTATGCTTATATGGTTGAGTCTATTTCTTTATGGCATGTTAGATTTGGATATGTTAATGTCGCGTATATAAAGAAAATGCAGTCACTAGGATTAATATCTGGTTTAGACTCAAATAATATTGATAAGTGTGAAATATGTGCTGAAGCTAAAAGTACTAGAAAGACTTGTTTTCCCGTAAATAGAGAAACTGAATTATTATCTTTAATTCACACTGATTTAGGCGACTTGAACTAGACTATGACTAGAGGTGGTAAAAGATATTATGTGACCTTTATTGATGACTTTTCTAGATATACTAAGTTGTATTTGCTTAGAAATAAAGATGATACATTTATTGCTTTTATTTCTTATAAAACCGAGGTTTAAAATTAACTTAGTAGAAAAATCAAAAGAATTAGATCTGATAGAGGTGGGGAATATTTATTTTTAAATGATTTTTGTGAAAAGAACGGAATAATTCATGAAGTAACTCCGCCTTTTTCACCTGAATCAAATGGAGTAGCTGAAAGGAAAAATAGAACACTTAAAGAGATGATGACTTGTATGTTAGTTAGTTTTAATGCTCTTGATAATATGTGGGGTGAAGCCATATTATCTGCATGTCACTTAGAAAATAAATTACCACACAGAAGAACTGGAAAAACTCCGAATGAATTGTGGAAGGGTTATAAACCTAATTTGAAATATTTAAAAGTGTGGGGGCGCCTTGCCAAAGTTCTGTTGTCTGAACCTAAAAAGAGACTAAATATGTTCTAAAACTATTGATTGTATGCTTATTGGATATGTTGAACATAGTGTTGCATATAGATTTATTGTTTTACATATGTGACGACCCAAAAGATCATCCCGTATAATTTTAGCTAAATCTGTGTTTCGAGGCCGTGAAAACCTCCTTTTATCTCACCTCAATGTGCGGGCGTAGCCCGGGCGTGTAGCCGGGAAGCCGTTATGTGGAAAATTGATAAAATGATGATCTTATAATAATTATTTGAATAATGTTGAGTTTGGTCAACATTTTTGGTAAACAGACCTGGACCCGTGATTTGACGGTCCCGGAGGGTCCGTAAGAAAATATGGGACTTAGGCGTATGTCCATAATCAAATCCGAGGTCCCGAGTCCAAGAAATGAATGTTTAAAGAAAATTGTTTTCTAAAAAATATAAAGGTTTTTGAAAATGAGATTTGATGTGAAACCTATGATATCGGGCTCTTATTATGGTTTCGGAGCCTGGAACAGGTTCAATATGTCTATTGTGTGTTATCTGTGAAATTTGGTATGAAACAGACTTAGTTTGGCGTGATTCGGATCGAAAATGGGAAATTGAGAAGTTTAAAGGAATTTCATTGGTTTTGAGGTTTACTTCGATGTTTATGATGTTATTATGGTGGTTTAATTACACGAATAAGTCCGTAGGATGTTTTTGAGGTTGTGTGCATATTTGGTCTTGAGCCCCGAGGGCTCGGGTGAGTTTTGGGTAGGCGTCGGGGTGATTTAGGCTTAGAAAAATATGGTGTTACTGCTCTTTCTGGTGTCCTGTTATTTACCCTTCGCAATCGCGGTGTAATTCACGCGATCGCGATGTTCATTTGGCTGGGGAAATTACGCTACGTCAGCGCATGGCCTAGGACGCGATCGCGAAGCCTGGGGGTAGTGCTCTACGCGACCGTGAGGGGCCTCACGTGATCGCATAGCATTAAAGGGATCTGGGGGTTGGGTAGCATATCACTCTACACGAACGCGGACATTTGGTCGCGATCGCGAGGGTCATTGTCCAGTACTCTCCGCGATCACACTCATTTCTTCGCGATCGCAGTTGTCTAGGTCTAGTACTCTACACGATCGCAGGAGACCTGTCGCGATCGCGTAGGTCATTTTTGCCCAGTGATTTAATGAATGAAAACAGAACACTTACACAAGATTCCACTATTTTTTCATAAACCCCTTCTTCTGCAAAGCTCTGAGGCGATATTTGAAGTATTTCCTCACCATAATCTCTTAGGTAAGTGATCTTTAACTTGTTTTCTTCCATTTTCATCAACATCTATTAGATTCTAGGCCTAAAAACATGGAATTAATGGTAGAAAATTGGGGTTTTGGGTAGAGTTAGGGATTTTTGATTATTTGGTAATTGTACCTCATTTTGGGGTCAGATTTCGAAACAAATTGTATATTCGGGCTCGTGGGTGAATGGGTGATCGAGTTTTGGTCCGAACCTCATGTTTTGACCAAGCGGCCCAGGGGTTGATTTTTGGATTTTTGGGAAGAATGTTGGGAATTCTATAATTAAGCTTTGGAATTAAATTGTTAAGCAATTATTGATGTTATTGAGTCAATTATGTCTAGATTCGATTAATTTGGTGTCGGGTTCAAAAGGAAAAGCAGTGCGAGAGGCTTGATTCGGATTCTTGGAGTCGAGTTACGTGTTTGGCCTAACCTTAGCTTGAAGGATTAGGTGTTGAGTCCTAATTGCTATGTGCTTATTCCATGTTAAATGTATAGGTGAGGTGACGAGTACCTATATACTGTTGTCAAGCGTGACCGTGAGTCAGGAAGTTGCAATTATATGGTATTTATTGGTTTTTACTATGTTTATGGGTTTAATATCAATTTGATAGCTATTCATTTGGTGGAAATTCCTAGTTATGGGTATTGTTGAGTAGTTGATAGGTTGAGGAACATTATGTTGGATTATACACATGTGTAGGATTGCTTATAGATGTGTCCCTTGTCGGGACGGTATTATTATTGTTGATTATTCCGTGCATTCAAGGTTTCTTATTTGTTGATTTTCATGCCAATTATTGCTTTATGTTATTATACACTAGGGGATATTCCATGCCATGTTTATGTTGTTTATGCACGAGGGGACATTCCGTACCGTGTTTATGATTATTATGCACGAGGGGACATTCCGTGCCGTGTTGATGATATATATATGCACGAGGGGAAATTCAGTGTCGTGATTGTGATGTTTTATGCACGAGGGGACATTCCGTGCCATGTTTATGTTGTTTATGCACGAGGGGACATTCCGTGCCGTGTTTACGATTATTATGCACCAGGGGACATTCTGTGCCATGTTGATGATATATATATGCACGAGGGGACATTCCGTGTCGTTATTGTGATGTTTTATGCACGAGGGGAGATTCCATGCCATGTTTATGTTGTTTATGCATGAGGGAACATTTCGTGCCATGTTTATGATTATTATGTACAAGGAGACATTCCGTGCTGTGTTGATGATATATATATATATATATATATATATATATATATATATATATATATATATATATATATATATATATATATATATAGATATATGCACGAGGGGACATTCCGTGCCGTGATTGTAATATTTATGCACGAGGAGACATTCTGTGCGCTGTTGATAATATATATATGCACGAGGGGACATTCCGTGCCGTGATTGTGATGTTTTATGCACGAGCGGACATTTCGTGCCATGTTTATGTTGTTTATGCATGAGGGGACATTCCGTGCCATGTTTTATATTTCTATGCATGAGGGGAGATTCCGTGTCGTGTTATGCTAAAAATATGCACGAGGGGACATGCCGTGCCATTTCTCTTCACTATTTAATTCGTGTTGTTAATTCCCGTTATTATTTTTGGATATTTAGACTCTTGCTTCGTTCCATCATTTCAGTATTTGATATCCCTTTTCCCAGCATTATTCCCCGTTATAGTACTTAATGTTTATTTCTTGTGGTTATTTTGTGTTATATTTTATATAAGCTGCGCAGGTGATATTATTTGTCGCGTCCTAGCCTCGTCACGACTTCGTCGAGGTTAGGCTCGGCACTTACTCAGTACATGGGTCGGTTGTACTGATGCTACACCTGCACTTCTTTATGTTGTGTAGATTACGGAGACAGACCCAGTGGGCATTGATCGAGGGAGTATCCTTCAGTCCACCAGGCGACACTGAGGTAGTCTTGCAGGCGTCCGCAAGCCCTGGCGTCACCTCCTATCTCTCTTCTTTTCTTGTCTTTTTGTATTTCCGAGACAGTAGCACCTTGTTCATTCAGAACTTTCTCTTTAGCAATCATAGACAGTCCGTGAAATTGTGACACCAGATTTTGGGATTTGTTATTAAGGATTTTTGTAATACCATTTAATTAAGCTGTTAGACTGCACTTCTTCCGCATTCTTAGTTCTATTTATTCTTGTATATCACTTTTTAAATGTTAAATAATAAAGGAATAAATTAGAATAACCAGTAGCTTTGGCTTGTCTAGTGGGTTCAACATTAGACGCCATCACGGCATGAAGGTGGGATTTCGGGTCGTGACCAGTTGGTATCAGAGCACTAGGTTGCTTAGGTCTCACAATTCACGGACAAACTTGGTAGAGTCTGAGGGATCGGTACGGAGACGTCTGTACTTATCCCCCGGAAGCTGCAAAGTTAGGAAATAACTTCACATCTTTTCTTCTCTGTGGTGCGATTTGAGTTCTAAATGCTAACTGAGTTTCTATTCTATTCTCTCGCAGATGGCGAGAACGCGTGCTTTCTCATCTACCGATCAGCAGCCCGATCCTCCTGTTGCAGCTCCTACTAGAGGCCGAGGCCATGCTAGAGGGCGAGGCAGAGTCAGGGCTCAGCCCAGAGCAGCAGCCCCAGTAGAGGATCCTCAGGTGGAGGTTGCTGAGGAGATTTCCACTCGGGCAGTTCCAGTCCGACCAGCTCAGGTACCAGAGGGGTTCATTGCCACCCCGGTTCTTCAGGATGCTCTGGTCCTCTTAGTGGGCCTTATGGAGAGCGTGGCTCAGGCTGGTCTTCTTCCTACTGCACCAGATGTCTCTCAGGCTGGGAGAGGGACCCAGACTCCTGCTACCCGCACACCAGAGCAGCTAGCTTCTCAGTTGCAGACTCCAGCACCTCAGGCAACTGGAGCAGCTCAGCCGAGTTTTGTGGCACATGCAGTTGAGCAGGCAGCCATGTCTGCCGATGCTTTATGGAGATTGGATCGGTTCACCAAGCTATTTTCTACTACATTTACTGGTGCACGATCAGAGGATCCCCAGGACTTCTTGGACAATTGCTATGAGGTTCTTCAGAACATGGGCATCGTTTAGTCCAATGGAGTTGATTTTGCTACATTCCGTCTTTCTGGTATAGCCAAGACTTGGTGGAGAGATTTTTTCTTGACCAGGATAGTTGGATCTTCGCCGTTGTTTTGGTCTTAGTTCTCCGAGTTGTTCTTGGAGAAGTTTCTACCAGTTACTCAGAGGGAGGATCTTCGGAGGCAGTTTGAGCGCCTCCAGCAAGGGTCTATGATAGTTACACAGTATGAGACCAGGTTCATTACTCTGGCCTGACATGGTATCATGATACTCCCTACTGATCGTGAGAGGGTGAGGAGATTTATTGAGGGTTTAGCCCAGCCTATTAGACTTCAGATGGCCAGGGAGACAGGTACTGTTATTTCATTCCAAGAGGCGGCCAATGTGTCCAAGTGTATTGAGATGGTCTTATCACAGGGCAGTGGTCAGGGGTCTCACAAGAGACCTTGCCATTTCGGTCGATTCAGTGGTACCTCATTTGGAGGCAGAGATTCCTTTGGCAGAGGTCATCCTCCTAGACCATTTCAGTTGGCACTTCAGGTATCCCGCGGTGCACCATCAACTCCGATCAGTGCACCGCCACTTCAGAGCTTCCAGGGTGGTTATTCTGGTCGACAGGGATAGTTTCAGGGTCAGCATTCTTAGCAGCAGAAATTTTGTTACACTTGCGGTGGTATGGGGCACATTTCCAGATTTATCCCCAGAGATTTTAGTGGTTCTCAGTATCAGGGTTCCCGTGCTATGATTCCCGCACCAGGTGCACCCCCACCCCCTCAGCCAACTAGGGGTGGAGGTCGAGGTGCTAGAGGTCGAGGTCAGACAGTTAGAGGTGGAGGACAGGCTATGAGGGGTAGAGGTCAGCCTGCAGTAGGTCGACCCAGAGATGTTCAGATTAGTAGGGCTCAACCCCGATGCTATGCTATTCCTGCCAGGCCTGAGGTTGAGGCCTCTAATGTAGTTATTACTGGTATGGTTTTAGTTTGCAGCAAAGATTCTTCGATTTTATTTGATCCGGGTTCTACCTTCTCCTATGTGTCTTCATATTTTTCCCCTTATCTGAGTATGCCCCCTGATTCCCTGAGTACTTCTGTATATGTGTCTACACCGGTGGGTGATTCTATTTTGGTAGATTGAATCTACCACTCATGTGTAGTGGTTATTGGTGGTCTTGAGACTCAGGTAGATCTTCTGCTTCTTGATATGGTTGACTTCAATGTTATTTTGGGGATGGATTGGCTATCCCCCTACCATTCTATTCATGACTGTCATGCCAAGACAGTGACCCTCGCCTTGCCAGGAGTACCTCGTTTGGAGTGGAGAGGGACTCATACTCATTCTTCCGGTAGAGTTATTTCATATATGAAGGCTCGGCGCATGGTCGAGAAGGGTTATTTGGCATATTTGGCCTATGTTCGTGATTCTAGTGCTGAGGTTCCTTTTATTGAGTCTGTGCCCGTGGTTAGTGAGTTTCCAGAGGTATTCCTTGTTGACCTACCGGGTATGCCACCCGATAGGGATATTGACTTTTGTATCGGGGTGGCTTCGGGAACTCAGCCTATTTCTACCCCGCCGTATCGTATGGCCCAGCCAGAGTTGAAGGAGTTGAAGGAGTTGAAGGATTAGTAACAGGATTTGTTGGATAAAGGCTTCATCAGGTGTAGTGTTTCTCCTTGGGGTGCCCTAGTGTTGTTTGTTAAGAAGAAAGATGGCTCAATGAGGATGTGTATTGACTACCGGCAGTTGAACAAGGTTACTGTTAAGAATAAGTATCCTTTGCCGAGGATTGATGATGTATTTGACCAGCTTCAGGGTGCTACAATGTTTTCCAAGATTGACTTGAGATCTGGTTACCATCAACTAAGGATTAGGGCGTCTGATGTCCCTAAGACAACCTTTTGCACTCGGTATGGCATTATGAGTTCTTAGTGATGTCATTTGGGTTGAAAAATGCCCCCGCTGCTTTTATGGAGTTGATGAACCGAGTGTTCGGGCCCTATCCGAGAGGAGCATGAGCAGCACCTTCGGGTTGTCCTCTAGACTCTGAAGGACAGTCAGTTGTATGCCAAATTTTCCAAGTGTGAGTTCTGGTTGAGTTTGGTTGCATTTATAGGCCATGTGGTATCATCAGAGGGTATTCAGATAGACCCCAAGAAGATTTCAGCAGTCAGAGATTGGCCTAGACCCACTTCAGCTACAGAGATTCGGAGTTTCTTGGGCTTAGCAGGTTATTATCTCCGGTTTGTGGAGGGCTTTTCATCTATTGCAGCCCCGATGACCAAGTTGACCCAGAAGGGTGCCCCGTTCAGGTGGTCAGATGAGTGTTAGGTGAGCTTTCAGAAGCTCAAGACAGCCTTGACCATGGCACCGGTGTTAGTTTTGCCCATAAATTCAGGACCATATATAGCTTATGCTTCACGTCAGTTGAAGGTTCATGAGAAGAACTATCCAGTTCATTATTTAGAATTAGCAGCTATTGTTCATGCATTGAAGATTTGGAGGCATTATCTGTATGGGGTGGCATGTGAGGTGTTCACGGATCATAAGAGTTTGCAGTATTTGTTCAAGCAGAAGGAGTTGAATACGAGGCAGAGGAGATGGCATAGTTGTTGAAGGACTATGAAATTGCCATCTTATATCATCCGGGGAAGGCCAATGTGGTGGACGATGCTTTGAGCCAGAAGTCAGCCAGTATGGGTAGTCTTGCTTATATACCAGTCGGTGAGCGACCGCTCGTTTTGGATGTTCAGGCTTTGGCCAACTGGTTTATGAGATTGGAGGTTTCTGAGACTGGCAGTGTTTTGGCCCATACCGTGGACCGTTCTTCATTGTATGATCGTATTCGGGACATGCACTATGTTTATCGCTGTTTATGTGTTCTTAGAGATATAGTCCGACACGGAGGTGCCAAGCAGGTCACAGTTGATGATAAGGGATTTTTGAGGATGCATGGTCATATTTGTGTACCTGATGTTGATGGCATTCGGGAGTTGATATAGCAGGAGGCCTATAGTTCCCGGTATTCCATTCATCCAGGCGCCGCCAAGATGTACCAGGACTTGCGGCAACATTATTGGTGGCGGAGGATGAAGAAGGATATTGTAGCATATGTAGCTAGGTGCTTGAACTGTCAGCAGGTTAAGTACGAGCACCAGAGAGCCGGTGGTTTGATGCAGCAGATTGAGCTTCCCGAGTGGAAGGGGGAGCGTATCACCATGTATTTTGTAGTTGGACTCCCACGGACACAGAGGATATATGATGCGGTGTGGGTTATTGTGGATAGGCTGACCAAGTCAGCACACTTCATTCCTGTATCAGTTTCGTATTCGGCGGAGAAGTTGGCAAATATCTACATGAGGGAGATTGTTTGATTGCATGGTGTGCTCGTGTCCATTATTTCTAACCGAGGTACTTAGTTTACCTCCCATTCTGGAGAGTATTTCAGCGTGAGTTGGGCACACAGGTTGATTTGAGCACAACATTTCATCCTCAGACGGACGGACAGTCCGAGTGTACTATTCAGATTTTGGAGGATATGTTGCGAGCATGTGTCATTGATTTTGGAGGTTCATGGGACCAGTTCTTTCCTTTAGCTGAGTTTGCCTACAACAACATCTATCATTAGAGCATTCAGATGGCTCTGTATGAGGCGTTGTATGGTAGGCAGTGTCGGTCGCCAGTTGGGTGGTTCGAGCCCGGAGAGGCTAGATTGTTGGGTTCAGAGTTAGTCCAGGATGCCTTGGATAAAGTGAAGATCATTCAGGATAGACTTCGTACAGCTCAGTCCAGGAAGAAGAGTTATGCGGATCGCAGAGTTCGTGACTTGGCATTCATGATAGGCGACCGAGTATTTCTTCGAGTGTCGCCCATGAAGGGCGTGATGAGGTTCGGGAAGAAGGGCAAGTTGAGACCTAGGTACATTGGTCCATTTGAGATTCTAGATAAGGTAGGAGAGGTGGCCTACAGACTTTCTTTACCATCGAGTTTCTCAGCCGTGCGCCCGGTGCTTCACGTATCTATGCTTTAGAGGTACATTGCCGATTAATCTCATGTGCTTAACTTCAGCGGTGTCCAGTTGGACAAGTATTTGACTTATGAGGAGGAGTCGGTAGCCATATTAGCTCGGCAGGTTCGTCAGTTGAGATGGAAGGGTTATCCTTCGATTCGTGTTCAGTAGAGAGGTGAGCCTGTTGAGGCAGCTAGCTGGGAGTCCGAGTCCGATATGCAGAGCCGATATCCCCATCTTTTCCCCGATTCAGGTACCTTTCTATGTCCGTTTGAGGACGAACAGTTGTTTTAGAGGTGGAGATTGTAATGACCCAAAAGGTCATCCCGTGTAATTTTAGCTAAATATGTATTCTGAGGCCATGAAAGCCTTCTTTTATCTCACCTCGATGTGCATGTGCAGACCGGGCGCGTAGTCGGGAAGCCGTTATGTGGAAAATTGATAACATGATGATCTTATAATAATTATTTGAAGAAAGTTGACTGTGGTCAATATTTTTGGTAAACGGATCGGGACGTGATTTGACGGTCCCGAAGGGTCCGTAGGAAAATATGGGACTTAGGCGTATGTCTGGAATCGAATTCCGAGGTCCCGAGTCCGAGAAATGAATTTTTAAAGAAAATTGTTTTCTGAAATATATAAAGGTTTTTGAAAATGAGATTTGATGTGAAACATGTGATATCGGGCTCGTATTATGGTTCCTGTAACGACCCGACTGGTCATTTTGAGCTCTAGCGCGTCGTTCAGCGGTTTGAAGTCGTGAGCAGCCCCATTTCAGGTATTATGACTTGTAGGTGTGGTCGAAATTGAATTTCGGAAAGTTTAGAGTTGGTTTGGAAAGAAAATTCTCATTTCAGAAGCCTTAAGTTGGAGAAATTGACTAAGATTGGAAGTTTGAGTAAACGACCTCCGAATAAAGATTTGAAGGTTCCAACAGGTTTGTATGATGATTTTCGGACTTGGGCGTATGTCCGGATCGGGTTTTGGATAACCTGGGAGCGTTTCGGTGTGTATTGTGGAAGTCAGCATTTTTGAAGAAATTTCCTAAGTTTTGATTGAAGCGCATTTCAGTGATATTGATGTCTGCTTAGGATTTCGAGTCTGGGAATAGCTTTGTATGATGATTTTGGAGTTGGGAGCACGATCGGAAGTGAATTCGGATGTCTGAAGGTTATTTTGAAGTCATTTGGCTAAAGATAGAAATTTGAAGGTTTTTGAGGAATTGAATCGGAAGTGGAAATTTTGATATCGGGGTCGGATTTTGATTCCGAAATTAGGAGCAGTTCTGTAATGTTGAATGTGACTTGTGTGCAAAATTTGAGGTCAATCGGACTAGATTTGATAGGTTTCGGCGTCGAATGATGAAGTTTGAAATTCTAAAGTTCATAAAGATTTAATAGAGTTGCGACCCATTATTTCGATGTTATTTGATGTGATTTGAGGCCTCGAGCAGGTCCGCATTATATTTTGGAACTTGTTGGCATGTTCGGGTTGGGCCCCAGGAGCCCCGGTTGTTAACCGGACGAGCCTCGGACCAAGTTTGAACTTGGAGAGCATAAACTGAAGCTCCCAGCTTCTGGTGTGATCGCACATGCACTTGTATGGCTGCAGGTGCAAGCTCGCGGATGCGGGGCACGAGTCACAGAAGCGAAAAGGCATGGGCTGGCCAGGCACCGCGGGCGCGAAGAATTGGCCGCAGTTGCGCAGACCGCAGGCGCGGACACCGCAGGCACGAAGGTTGTGCCGCGGGCGCAAAGATCGCTGGGCAGTGAGTGTTTAAAGCTGGGGTTTGAGCATTTTTGCTCATTTCTTCATTCTTGGGCGATTTTAGGAGCTTCCTGAGAGGGATATTCACCTAGCAACTTGGAGGTAAGTCAATCCCACTTATTGCAAGTTAATTACTTGGATTATATCTAGATTTTAACATGAAAAATCATGAAAATTTGTGGAAAAGTTGAAAATTTTGAAGAAAAGCCTAGAATTTGCATTCTTGGATTTTTGACCACGAATTTGAGCATGGAATTAGAGTAAATTGTATATTTGAGTTAGCAAGGCTATGGGTAATCATTATCTTCGAAAAGTTTCGGAATCCGCGCACGTGGGCTCGGGGTAATTTTGTCAACTTTCCGTGTAGAGTTGGGAATTTATATAAATTAAATTGTTATAAGTATTAGAGTATATTTTCATTGGTTTGCTCGTTATTTGGATAGTTTTGGGGCGTTGTGCATCAATTTGAGTTGTCGGAGGGGCTTGGAGGCCGGTTATGAATCTTCGGAGCGAGGTAAGTCTCCTAGGTGAACTAATTGTGAGGGGGAATTGTCCCCCTAGGTGAACTAATTAAATATGTGCTATTATCTTCGGGGGCTACGTACGCACGAGGTGACGGGAGTCCGTGCGTAGCTACTAATATGCTTTTGTCCGGGTAGTCTAGGACCCACAATCATTCCTTACTGTTGTACTTGTGATCTTGCCAGTAATATTAGACCGCTAGTATGATCGAAATAGAAATTGAATACCTAAGGCGACTAGAGTTAATTTTCTTAATCATTTAGAAAGAGAATTGATTTCCTCCGTGGATAATTGTATACCTGATAAGATTATAGTATCGAATAATATTATTAACTTGGCAAATGAGTTTCAAAACAAAGATTTAAATGTTATTTTTCGTGTTTCCTTAAGAAGAATTTTAGCACTTTCATAAGTAACTACTTTCTTGATAAAAATGTGGATTTATTATGTGAATATGTGTACATATGAGCACCTGAGTCACATGTATGATTCGCGAGCAGGTTAGCCTTATTATTATTATGTTGACCGCGTCGTATGATCGATTCGCGAGCGGGAAAAATAGATGCATCTATGGTTCGAGCCGTTTGACCCTTCGGCAGTGCACAATTTATCATTGTTGGTCCGCGCCGTTCGACCCTCGGCATTTATTGTGCATGATAATTGCTGCATTTTTCCTGTGATTTATACATTTTTATCGGCCTAAGGAAATTCTTAATTGCCAGTTAAAAGAAGAGAATTGATGTGTAAAATGTCAAATAAGTCTGATGTTCTCATCCCTGATTATTATTTAAATTGTCAACTGAAATGACGAAGGTGTTAAAGTGTTAAATATAAGAAGAAATGATATTCCTTATCCCTGATATTTAAATAAATTGCCTATGACATTCATGCTTAGTGTCTCACTTGATTATACTAAATTGACCTCTAGCAAGTGTCTAATTCGATCCCTCCTCACTACCTCTCTGAGGTTAGGCTGGATACTTACTGAGTACACGTTATTTTCGTACTCATGCTACACTTGTTGTGCATTTTTATTGCACAGGGACTTTCACAGCGATGTGGCTGGTTTGGAGACTTAGGTGAGCTGTATAATCCGGTGGTGATTCGCAGCTGACAGAGTTTCCCTCGTATTGTAATCATTTTTTTTAAAATTCCATTGTCCAATTTGTATCTCGGACAAGCTTTGTAATGATTGTATAAATTCTTAGAAATTGCTCATGCACTTGTGACACCGGGTTCTGGGATGTATTTTAAAAAAAAGGATTATTAAACTGTCGTATTTACTTAACGGATTTTGTTTAGTTATTACGTAATAAGTTAAAAGTAATGATTTCCAAAATGTTAAAATAAGAATTTATTTCAACAAATTAATGATTGGCTTGCCTGACGATGGTGTCTGGCGCCATCACAATCTTAATAGATTTTGGGTCGTGACAACATGGTATTAGAACACTATGCCTATTATGTGTTATCTGTGAAATTTAGTAAGAAACGGACTTAGTTTGGCGTGATTCAGATCGAAAATGGGAATTTTAGATGTTTTGGAAGTTTAAAGGAATTTCATTGGTTTTGAGTTTTAATTTGATGTTTATGATGTTATTTTGGTGGTTTAATTACACGAATAAGGCCGTAGGATGTTTTTGAAGTTGTGTGCATATTTGGTTTTGAGCCCCGAGGGCTCGGGTGAGTTTCGGGTAGGCGTCGGGGTGATTTAGGCTTAGAGAAATCTATTGTTACTGTTGTTTCTTGTGTCGTGTGATTTACCCTTCACTATCGCGGTGTAATTCACGCGATCGCGATGTTCATATGGCTGGGGGTTGTGTAAATTACCCTACGCGAACGCAGGTACTAGGACGCAATTGCGGAGCCTGGGGGTAGTGCTCTATGCGACCGTGAGGGGCCTCACACGATCTCATAGCGTTAACGGGATCTGGGAACTGGGTAGCATATCACTCTACGCGAACGTGGTCGTTTGGTCACGATCACGAGGGTCATTGTCCAGTACTCTCCGCGATCGCACTCATTTCTTCGCGATCGCAGTTGTCTAGGTCCAGTATTCTATATGATCACAGGGGACCTGTCGCGATCGCGTAGGTCATTTTTGCCCAGTGATTTAAATGATCCAAAACAGAACACTTACATGGGATTCCACCATTTTTTCATAAACCCCTTCTTCTCCAAAGCTCTTAGGCGATTTTTGAAGCATTTACTCACCATAATCTCTTAGGTAAGTGATCTTTAACTTGTTTTCTTCCATTTTCATCAACATCTATTAGATAATAGGCCTAAAAACATGGAATTAAAGGTAGAACATTAGGGTTTTTGGTAGAGTTAGGTCTTTTTGATTATTTGGGAATTTGACCTCGTTTGGGGATCATATTTCAAAACAAGTTGTATATTCGGGCTCGTGGGTGAATGGGTGATCGAGTTTTGGTCCAAACCTCGTGTTTTGACCAAGTGGGCCCGGGGTCGATTTTCGAATTTTTTGGAAGAATGTTGGGAATTCTATAATTAAGCTTTGGAATTGAATTGTTAAGCAATTATTGATGTTATTGAGTCAATTATGTCTAGATACGATTGATTTGGAGTCGGGTTCAAAAGGAAAAGCGGTGCTAGATTGATTCCAATTCTTGGAGTCGAGGTAAGTGTTTGGCCTAACCTTAGCTTGGGGGAGTAGGTGTTGAGTCCTAATTACTATGTTCTTATTCCATGTTCAATGTATAGGTGAGGTGACGAGTACCTATATGTTGTTGTCAAGCATGACCGTGAGTCAGGAATTTTCTATTATATGATATTTATTGGTTTTTACTATGTTTATGAGTTTAATATCAATGTGATAGCTATTCATTAGGTGGAAATTCCTAGTTATGGGTATTGTTGAGTAGTTGATAGGTTGAGGAACATTATGTTGGATTATACACATGTGTAGGTATGGTTATAGATGTGTCCCTTGCATGGACGGTATTATTATTGTTGATTATTCCGTGCATTCAAGGTTTCTTATTTGTTGATTTTCATGCCAACTGTTGCTTTATGTTATTATGCACGAGGGGATATTCCGTGCCATATTTTATGATGTTATGCACGAGGGAAAATTTTGTGCCATGTTTATGTTGTTTATGCACGAGGGGACATTCCGTGATGTGTTTATGATTATTATGCACGAGGGGACATTTTGTGCCATGTTGGTGATATATATATATGCACGAGGGGACATTCTGTGCTGTGACTGTGATGTTTTATGCACGAGGGGACATTCCGTGCCATGTTTATGTTGTTTATGCACGAGGGAACATTCCGTGTTGTGTTTATGATTATTATGCACGAGGGGACAATTTGTGCCGTGTTGATGATATATATATGAACGAGCGGACATTCCGTGCCATGATTGGGATGTTTTATGCACGAGGGGACATTCTGTGCCATGTTATCTTGTTTATGCACGAGGGGACATTCCGTGCCGTGTTTATGATTATTATGCACGAGGGGACATTCCGTGTCGTGTTGATGATATATATATATGCACGAGGGGACGTTCCGTGCCATGATTGTGATGTTTTATGCACGAGGGGATATTCCGTGCCATATTTTTGTTGTGTATGCATGAGGGGACATTTCGTGCCATATTTTATATTGCTCTGCACAAGGGGACATTTTGTGCCATGTTATGCTAAAAATATGCACGAGGGTACATGCCGTGCCGTTTCTTTTCATTGTTTAATTCGTGTTGTTAATTCCCGTTATTATTTTTGGGTATTTAGACTCTTGCTTCATTCCGTCATTTCAGTATTTGATATCCCTTTTCCCCAGCATGTTTCCCCGTTATAGTACTTACTTTTTATTTCTTGTAGTTATTTCCTGTTATATTTTATTTAAACTGCACAGGTGATATTGTTTGTCGTGTCCTAGCCTCGTCACTACTTTGCGGAGGTTAGGCTCGGCACTTAATCAGTACATGGGGTCAGTTGTACTGATGCTAAACCTCCGCTTCTTTATGTTGTATAGATTACGGAGACGAACCTAGTGGGCATTGATTGAGGGAGTATCCTTCAGTCCACCATGCGACACTGAGGTAGTCCTGCAGGCGTCCGCATGCCTTGGCGTCACTTCCTATCTCTCTTCTTTTCCTGTCGTTATGTATTTCCGAGACAATAACACCTTGTTCATTCAGACCTATATCTGTAGCAATCATAGACAGTCTGTGAAATTGTGACACCAGATTTTGGGAGTTGTTTTTAAGGACTTTTGTAATACCGTTTAATTAAGCTGTTAGACGGCACTTCTTCTGCATTCTTATTTCTATTTGTTCTTGTATATCACTTTTTAAATGCTAAATAACAAAGGAATAATTTAGAATAACCAGTAGCTTTGGCTTGTCTAGCGGATTCAACGTTAGACGCCATCACGGCCTTAAGGTGGGATTTCGGGTCATGACAAAAATGTGATGTGCTTGATTGCATTACTATAATTGAAATAAAGAATGCTGAGTTCTTTGAATATATTTATCCACTGCCTGAAAAAGTTTCTCATACACATGTTGAAACAAATAATAAAATTACCTCTAATGGGGAATTGAGAAGGAGCAAAAGGCCTAGCAAAAGAATATTTTTCATATGGAAGTGATTTTCAAGCTTTTCTTGTTGATAATGAACCATCAAATTATTTTGAAGTATATCTTCTTCTGATGCTAAATATTGGAAGAGGCAATAAAAATTGAAATATTCTATTAAGAAAAATAATACATGGATGTTAACTGATTTACCTCCTGGTGCAAAGCTTATTGGCTGTAAATGGATTTTTAAAAGGAAATTTAATCCTGATGGATCTTTAGATATATATAAAACTCGTTTAGTAGCAAAAGGATTTTCTCAAAAATAAAATATAGATTATTTTGATACATTTTCACCAGTGACTAGAATTTCTTCTATTCGAGTTTTAATTGCTTTAGCTTCAATCCGTAAGCTTTTTATCCACCAAATGGATGTCAAAACTGCTTTTCTAAATGGTGATTTAGAAGAAGAAATTTATACGGTTCAACCTGAAGGCTGTGTCATTCCTCGACAAGAAAATAAAGTTTGTAAATTAGTTAAATCTCTTTATGGCCTTAAACAAGCCCCCAAGCAGTGGTATGAGAAATTTGAACAAGTCTTACTGAGAGATGGTTTTTCTTGAGTTGAGGTGGATAAATGTGTTTATACTAAAGTGGTAGACAATGATTATGTGGTGATATGTCTGTATGTTGACGACATGCTTATATTTGGTACAAGTTTAAATATTGTGCAAAATATTAAATCATTTTTGTCTGCTAATTTTGATATAAAACATCTGCGTGAAATAAATATGATATTGAGAGTTAAAGTTATAAGGAGTAAAGATGGCATAATGTTGTCACAAGAACATTATATTGAGAGACTTATTAAGAAGTTTGAATATTTTGATGTCACACTAGTGAGCACTCCTTTTGATGCTAACTCTCAGTTGAAAAAGAATCATGGTGACCCAGTTGTTCAGTCTAAATACGCTCAGATTATTGGGAGTCTGATGCATTTAATGAATTTTACAAGGCCTGATATAGCATATATTGTGTGTAGACTGAGTAGATATACTCATAATCCCAACAACGAGCATTGGTCTGCATTAGCTAGACTAATGAAATATTTGAGAGGAACTGTTACAACCCATATTCACGTAGGTTGGCTAATGCCATAAGTTAATCGACGTAAACATGAGAAGAGATTATCTTTGAGATGATAAGAAATTAATCCTATTGATCTTAAATGATACAAGAGTGTATAAGAGTGATTAACACGTATTAGAAGTTAAATGAATCAAGGATGTTGTAACTCGTATTTTTGGTTAAACCTAGGGGTGCTTGATATTCTCAAGAAGTCTTGTTTTAAGGTATTTGAATCATATAATATCCGTATAATAGTCTTGAAGTCAAACGAGTTATGAAGCAAAAGTCGACAAGAGTTGTCGCAACTTAGGTTCGTAGTTTTACTTAAACTTTAGGTAAAATGTTATTAACCTTGTCTCCCAATCTACTTGGAATTACAGGGTGATCTAACCACAAACTTTAATATCTATGAGTCTAGTTTCCAACGCATTAAACCTCTTATCAATACGACATTGGAGTAGAGAGATATAGATATTTTTGCGAGACTGCACAAGCTGCTAGGTGACAAGTAGGTGGGTCACCTACTTGGTTAAATGATAGACCAAAAAGAGGCAATTTCGGGTCATCCAAAGAGAAAATAAAAAGGCTTATCTCCTGCAATATATACCTCATTATATTTCACAAATAACCGGACCTAAACCCTGCAAACTTCCTCCCAAAAGTTATCCACAAACCCTAATTGATTTTCCCTCTCTTTCAAGTTCAAATTGGGGGTAAACCCTAGAGTTTGAAGAACCAAGATAAGTGCTGAGTTATCCAGAAAGTAAGGTGATTTTACTTCTCTATTTCATCCATTTTTTGTGCTGTAAATTCATGGTAATTCGTCTTATACTTGTAAGAACTCACGGGACGGTGATCGGAAGCCGTGAGTTCGAGTTATTCACTTGTAGCAGACTGTTTTGCGGACTGTTTTGTGTTGCTGTTGGGCTGCNCCTCATTATATTTCACAAATAACCAGACCTAAACCCCTGCAAACTTCCTCCCAAAAGTTATCCACAAACCCTAATTGATTTTCCCTCTCTTTCAAGTTCAAATTGGGGGTAAACCCTAGAGTTTGAAGAACCAAGATAAGTGCTGAGTTATCCAGAAAGTAAGGTGATTTTACTTCTCTATTTCATCCATTTTTTGTGCTGTAAATTCATGGTAATTCGTCTTATACTTGTAAGAACTCACGGGACGGTGATCGGAAGCCGTGAGTTCGAGTTATTCACTTGTAGCAGACTGTTTTGCGGACTGTTTTGTGTTGCTGTTGGGCTGCGTGTTTTACTACTGTATTGTGGAGTTTTGGAGGAGGAAGGGTGTGGAGAAACACCATATAGATGTAGGGTTGTGGGATTTTCATTCGTCGTAACATTTCCGGGTCGTTTGACACGACTACGGTGGTCGTCTTATGTATGAAGCTATTAGGTTGTGTGTGGACTGTTTTGGGAGGGTCAATTTGATTATCATTGATGTTGTTTGGGCTGTTTGGTGATTTTTTTGACTTGTGTGAATTCATATATATAGGGGAGGTGTTGTTCGTTTCATCATAAAAAAGGTTGTGGTCGATACACAAAAGTTATGACGCTTAAATGATAATGATAGTGTCGTTTCTCTTATTGTAGACTAAAGAGTCGTGACAATTGTATAGCTTGAGATTGGGTCAGTATATACAAGGTATGTGAGGTTATCCCTTTTCTTCTTTTGCACGGCTCCGATTGTACATAATGCAATGAACGAGCTTCCAAAGATACTCTACTCTTAGAAGCTAGCAGTATTTACATTGTTTCCCTTCTTATGGAACAATTGATGTTAAGGTTGCTTCTCTTATTCTTATGTTATCAATGTTGTTGGTACTTCCTGATTCTTATAGGATTCTCGATGAAGAGTTAGCCCTAATGATGTATGGAGAATATCTACCTTACGTTGCTCCAAAATGTTCAGAACATGATTCCAATAAGTCCTACATGCATTATATATATGGATCTATTTTACTCTACCAAGCCACACTATAGTCGATAGGGTATGGAACCTATTGTGCAACCACTGATCAGTTGGGTTTACCGAGTCCTCTTTGAGGCCGAGTATGATATGATGATGATGATGCCCACAGAGGCGGATGTTGATACGATATTGATGATGCCCACAGAGAGGGATGTTTTTAAAAGATTATGTGTACATATGTATCATGAATTTCATGTTACTGTCTCTTAGAAGCACTGAGATGTTACAGGTTGTATCTTCTCTACCTCTCTTTACATAATTGTTCATATTTATATTGACCTGCCTTACATACTCAGTACATTATTCGTACTGACGTCCTTTTTATTTGTGGACGCTGCATGTCGTGCTACAGGTCATGATAGACAGGTAGACGCGGTTCCCTCACCACAGTAGGCTTTCCAGTTCAGCAGTTATAGGCGAGATCCGTTCTCCGAACTTGCCGTGGTCTTGGTATGCATTTTTGGTTATAGATACTATGGGTATGTCGGGGCCCTGTTCCGACTATGTTGCATTACTTATGCTCCTTTAGAGGCTTATAGATAGGTTTCAGCTTATGTATAGTTTGGTATGCCTTGTCAGATGATTTGTGTTGTATAGTCTTTCATGGAAGTGTGGTAGCTCCTAACTTGTATGTAGTTTCTTGGCAGTATTGTTATCCCATGTTATCCATGTTCATTCCATTATCTATCATTGTTTGGTGTTCATAATCCATATCTACCACTTATATTGATCTCGTCAGCCCTTAAAGATAATAAGAAGATTAGATAAAATGTACGTTGGTGCTCGACAAGTATGGCCCGGGTACTAGTCATGATCCTCCAGTTTGAGTCGTGATAGGAACCATGAATTATGGTATCCTATATAGTGGATTTTCTTCTACTTTAGAAGGGCATAGTGATAAAAACTGAGTCTCTGATTCAGATGAAACAAAATCCACTAGTGGTTATGTATTCACCCATGGTGGATGTGCAATATTGTGAAAACAGACGATCATTGCTAGATCTACTATGGAATCAGAGTTTGTAGCTCTGGAGTTAGCTGGTTCTGAGGCTGAGTGGCTAAGAAACTTCTTAGCTAATATCCCTTTGATAAAGGATGTATTGCCTCCTGTGTCTATACACAGTGATTGCCATACGACAATAGCTATGGCAAAGAATAAATCTTATAATTGTAAAAGTAGACACATGAAACTGAGACATGATGTCATAAAATAGTTGTTGAGAGATGGAATAATTTCCATTGATTATGTGAAGTCAGAGATAAATTTGTTCGATCCTCTGACTAAACTCGTGGGAAGAAAATTAATTCTTCAAACCTCAAAAGAGATGGGGTTAAGGCCGACATGTTGTCAATAGAGATGGTAACCCACCCTATGTGATTGGAGATCCCATGAAGTAGGTTCATATGGGTAATATAAAGTCGATATTGGCACTGATGCACTAAAAGAGATTGCTTGACTGCTACTAAATTGAGAGGCTGTTTTATAACTCTTAATGAAAATCATAGTCCTTATGGATGGTGTATTTAAAAGCAGTATACACTTGATGAATTCACCTATATGAGAGTGGAGTGGGCCGCTCCTATGAGATTTTGGCCTAGTCTTTAAAGCTCTCATGAATAACCAGGCACGCGCATGGCCTATTGGGCGCAAAACCGCGTTGAACAGCAAAACTACCGGGGGTCGAAATGTGATTGATAAAATCTCTAACTTACAATAAGATTTATTGGTTCATAGAAATATTATATTTCACCAGTAATTCTATAAGTTAAGTTTTATCAGTCTAAGTTTGGTTCATAGTCCGAAAGACTTCAAACCTATTGCATTTGGATCATACAAATCCAGCAAGTCTTACTCCTTTCTGTTATAAACATTTGAAATAGTGGGGGAGCGTGATAGTATTTCAAAGTCTTTTGGACAAATGGCACACTTTATCCATGTGTCCTTCAAAGAACAAAAGGTGGCAATTGTTTGGCATGTGCTGGAAAGACATGCAAGATTGTAATATATAATCTTGACAAATGGCAAAGCTTTTTGCTTATAAAAAGAGACCTTTCTTCAGCCAAATTCAGAAGCAGTAACATCATTTCCTCAATTTCCTTCAAGCCTCTCTTCTATCTTTGTTGTCCAATATTAATTATTAGTTGTTTCCTTTATTATTTATTTTTCTTACTAGCTAGTTGGGTTTGTAATTTAATATTTTGCTGATTCTTGTATTCTCCCTAATAGAGGTAGGCTTGTTTAATCCTGGAGAGACATTTCACACTGCTGAAATAGTTTCGTAGGACAGTTCCTAGCACGACTCAAGTCAATCTGTGTATCCGCTTACAAATAATTATTGCAGTGTTATTATTGGAATTCTTGCTATCAATTCCCTACAAGTTTTTCCAAATTAAAATTAAGCTAATTTAAAATGCCATGTGATATTCAAGAATGCTGCAGCTATGCTTCTGTGTATGTGATCCTTTTCGAAATGTGGCTTACAATTTATATGTAATGTTTGCTACCAATTTGTGATGGAAAATTTTAAAGGTAATTAAATGTTCTTCCTCTGCCCAATTGTAGTACATGATGAATGATTTCCATGGAAAATGAGTAGTTTTATCATTAATTTTCTCTTGTTTGGTTAGTGAGTGAACATCTTTTTGAAAAATATTTTCTAGTGTTTGGTTAGAAAGTAGAAAATATTTCTTAGAAAAGAGTTTTTTATTCTACTCACCTCNTTTTCTTCTTTCCCCCCCCCCCCCCCCCCCCCCCCAAATACCAAACATTTTTAGGACTCTATTTTCTTCAAGACTTTAATTATTCTTATAAAAATTCACACAAACCCAAATTATTAGTTGAAAGTAATAACTTTTAGTACTAACCCAAATTAATTATTCTTCTAAAAATTCACACAAACCCAAATTCTAAAAATTCACACAAACCCAAAAAGAAAAATACTCATTTTGTTCAAATGAAATAAAATACTTTTTCTACATCATAAAAAATACTCTTTTTGTTGAAATGAAAGAAAATACTCCATTTTTTACTACATCATTTTGTTAAAATAAAAGAAAATAAATTTTACTGCACCATTTTGTTTTAATGAAAGAAACTATTTTTCTACAAGATGAAAAGAAAGTAATTTTTTTTGTTAAAATGAAGAAAAAAAGTTTATAAAAGAAAATATTCATTTGTTGAAATGAAAAAAAAAAATCTTTATCCATAACATTAAAAAAAAGTACTAATAATAATATTTTTATTTAGGGTGGGGTGGGTTGTGGGTGGGGTGAGGGAT
>ML404749.1:49274-66269 GCA_005239525.1 Nicotiana knightiana | reverse complement strand
AACTAAAAAGTATCACCAAACATGTATTGAATTCATGCTCCACTGATGACATGCTGATGTATTTTGCTGTTATTTTGGAAAGGTTAAGTATAAATATGGGAGGAAGGGCTGTACTGTCCAAGAGAAACTAAGGATAGAGTACTAGGTCTTCGAAGATTCATATGGCGACATTCCCCACAACAGCTGGTGACGAAGTTCTTAGATAATAACTGAAGGGACTCTTGAGTCTTTTCTACTTCTTTCTTCTTTATTATCTTTGTTGTTTGGATCAATGGTAGTGGAGACATAAATTTTTATATAAGGGATTCAAAACCTACAATGTGACTGTTGATTTTTGAATTTGAGACCTAAAGCAACTTTTGGATCCTTTTTGTTGCTTTTTTTTTTTTATAATCGTGGTGTCCGGATCAGTTTGCGTACACCTTAATTCCACGGGATACCTGCTACCTCCCACTAGCAACAAGTACCAGGTAACTCTATCCACCAAGACTAAGATAGATGGTAAGAAATCACCTAGTGTTTTTTGTCTCCGCCAGAAATTGAACCTTAGACCTTATGGTTCTAACCCACTTTATTGACTAGTAGGCCACACCCTTGGGTGCCGGTGCTCTACATCTACAAGTCCACATTCTGTTTTCTCACGTGCTCCGCTTGTAAATTGGATATAGTTGCTAAGGACCTCTGGTATAAGAAGTGACGCCTGGTCTAACAGAGGATCATGCGATTATTTATTGGTTTCACATGAAGTTAGAAGAGCCCCGTTATCTATGATGTCCTGTCTTCCTAGATAGTGGCTTCGGTCATGCAGGTGAGCGAGCACTTATAAAAATCTTGCTTTTGAATTTCGTGAAGCATGACTAGTTTATTCATGAGCTTTTAATGAAAATGTGAACACTTTATATTATCGCATGTCCGGCCAAGCTGGAGAAACAACTTATTTTGAGAAGTACTTTTACTCTTGGAGAGAAGCAGTTTGTGTTTGGTCTGAAAAATACTTTTGAGCAATAATTTGTGTTTCACCAAACTTTTCAGAAAGTGCTTTTAAGTATCAAATTACGAATAAGGACATAAATAGATTTACTTAATAGTTAATCTATATCTATATCTATCTATCTATCTATATTATTATAAAAACACGAATATTTTGTACTAAATATTATGTGACTAAAATATCCCTAAAATATTAATCGACTTTTGTACCCTTAATTATATTAGTTTTGACAATAACTTATACGGGAAGGACACAACTGGAAATAGACACGTTAGGATGAAGAGGTGTAGTAGAATAGGGACTTAATAGTGGAAGAAGTAGAATTATGAATGAATAAGAATAAGTAAATCCTAAAACTAAATATTCTAATATTTCCTCTAGCTAAACATGGAACAAATACGTCAGAATTGATGAAGTGAATTCAATTGTATATGGTCAGATATTTTCAAAGTATTAAAATTAAAATAATAATTAGTTTACAAAATTGAAGAGAACTTTTTAGTTTTCGTTTGAATTTCAAGATGTGAAAAACAAAGGTTCGACTAATTTTATTTTCTTAAAACATTTTGAGTTTGTTATCAGAAACTAACAACACATTGTTATTCAAAAGAATTTCCGTACATTTTATACTGTATTTTATTACAAATCCAACGTACTTCAACGATTTTGTCTTTGATTTTGTAGTTTTAGAAATCTGATTTTGACCCTCTTTTTCATGTTCCGGACATTAACTGTTTTATTTATTTTTATTAATAAGATAACTATATTAATAATTATAAGCTAACATAATTGTAGATCAAGGAACGACTGTAAGATCATATTTACGATGCACGATCAAGACTAAATCACATTGGGCCGAAAGAAATATTTTTTATATAAATTATGTGGTACTTGACTTAAGATATTCGTGCAACGCACGCGCATAGAGACTAGTATTATTATAAAATTGGCAAGCCCATAACTTAAATGTTGAATTACCTAAATGCTCTTCTAAATTAATTAAATTTTATTTATACAAAATTACCAAATTTATTCGAAGGGTTGTAACCTTTCATATTAGTTACTAATGTTTACAGTTTTTTTTAACTAAACTGTTCCTAATCGCTGTTGCCGTCCTTTACAAAGGCTTCCTTTCACAAAATCACAAAGATATATTTCAAAGGAATAGAAGAAGTAGAGTAATTCCAAAGCACGCATGATTGAAAATCTATCAAAAAAAAAGTGGGCAGTAGTGAATGAAAATTTCCACCATGGGAAAGTTGACGGTCAAAGAATCTCTAACCATTCGTAACGAGGGGCGGTAGAAAACAAATTCGGTAAAGGCAACAACCAATCTACACCTTCACTTTCTTGTTTGTCCTTCTTGTGCTATTCGTATAAGTAGGTACCTTTAATTCTATAATTATAAACCAAGATGTTTTGTTTTATAATTGTAGAAAGCAGAACAAATTATAAAAATAAAGGAGAATTTGTTTTATAACAAAAATTTCTCTATTATTTCCTATTTTCACACTAGCTTTTTATCTAGACAAGAAATAATGACTGAACCCAATTTTATTTATCTTTAAATTCAAACACCAACTATAAAATACATCAGTTTTTAACGTAAAAAAATATAATTGGCCCCTCCTAATAGATTGTTCATCTTTAAATTCAACACCAACCACGTTCTATTAACAAACATCCTTTTGAAATTAAAATGCAAGAGTAAGTTTCGGTTTTTATTTAAAATTATAATTTTAGTATTAATATTTTAACCGTATGAAAGCAAGTGTAGCTTTAATGTAATATTCCAAAAGAAGCCGATGTCTTTCTTTTTTCTGTTAAAATAAAGGGGTTGTGTTGCTCACAATAATTACTACTTATATTATTTGTATTTTTTTGTCATATTCAAGTTCCCTAGATATCTAATACCCTATGAAATTGGGTTTAAATGGTAAAACATAAAGAATGAATTGATGATTTTAACGTCAGAAGAAAAAGAAAGAATTGCAATTCTATATATGTAGGAGCAAGTGCATGTAGCTTTGGATATAAACCTACCATATTGTTATATTATAATAACATAATATTGCTTACAAGGTATTGAAATAAATAAAATTGCAATCTAATGCACATGTTGCATATAAGATGTCACTGTTATTGCTTCTCCTGCAGATCTAATATAAATATGTACGAACTTTCAAGCATATGCTATCATCGAGAGGTCAAGAATTAACGTTTGCAAACTACTGATATTTTTTTTTTTTGCGTGTTTCTGTTCTTTGAATGCAAATACCCAATTAAAAAGGAAAATTAAACATACGTATTTATTTAAACTTTGCTTGTTTGTTTCCGTATATTGAGAAGATATCCAATCATCTAATCTCGATAAGCAAGTCACAATTTGACGATTCACACAAACTTGTACTTTATTCATTCATGTATAATTATTTATTCAACCTTTATTTCAAAAATACATATTGATATTGTTTTATAAATTTGTATATTACATGACCTGAATTACACGTGCAACGCACGTGTCGAGAAACTAGTATTATAATTAAATAAATAATCTCAAAAATTTGTTATTGCAGGAAATAATTAAATCTTTTTATTTTATTTAAGTAAAATATGAAAATAAAATTTAAAAGTACTTAATTCTTATAATATAAGTTAAATGGTAATTTTTCCCCTTACTTTCAAAGATGCTCTCTCCTCTCTCTAGAGAGTGCCGTGAACAGTAACACTGCAGCAGTGAGAAGGCCATAACTCCACCGTCCGGCGGTGGAAATTCACAAGATTAGTCTCAAAAGAAGCTCCTAACCATTGCGCACAATCCCCAATTGGTTACATCAATAAACACATTCCCCTCTGTTATAGATCTAGACATTAACGCGACATTCACTATAGCGCAACAGTTCTATTTCTGCTTCAGCTTGTCTTTTGGCTACCAGATATGTCTGTCACAATAACAGTGTCACGACCAAAAAATCAACTCGGCCGTGATGGCCCCTATCGTGACACTAGGCTAGCCAATTCACTATGCATAATATAAGAAACCTTTCGTTTGATTCAATATTAACCAGTGTTTTGATTCAATATTAACCAGTATTTCATAAATCTTACATTTAGCATTTCAAAACAAATAAAGTTAGGTAAAACATTTAAATACAACCCCAAAACCCGGAGTCATCAGTCATGATAAACTAAACGGAAATACAAAATCTGGTATTGTTCCCTCAATACAAACAAGTCTGAGAATAAACAAAATGACTAATAGGAAGGAGAAAGACAAGGCTGCGGACGTCGTACAACTACCTTGCAATCTCCGAAGTGCTCCAAGAGAGTAAACCAGCTCTCACTCCGTCCTGGCACCTGAATCTACACACAAGGTGCAGGGAGTAACATGAGTACACCAATTCAGTGAGTAACAAGTCCAACATGTGGACTGAGAGGTGGTGACGGACTAAACCTCCACAATTATATCATCACCAAGGTACAAAAATTTAGGCATGCTTCCAGTTGATTAGACAGCTCAAGGTGATAAGACAAGTACAATTTTGAACAGTTTAACATATATGTACAACTCAATACATTCTACATGCCAATGCATCAAACAGTATGAAATGCACAATGTGCTTCCACTCTCATATACTCGTCCACTCAGTACTGTATATGGCTCGCATGGCCTAGGGAAGATCCATCCCAGAATATATACACATCAAACAGAAGTCACTCAGTACCGAGAAAGGCCGATCCAGCCCTAAGGAGAAGATCCATCTCCAGATAATGATACATCTCACAACCACTCGGTATTGTATATGGCTCAACGGCCTAGGGAAAATCCATCCCAGAATACGTACACACGTCACTGGCCTCAGTCGCTCAGTACCGATGGTAACAGGCCAATCCAGCCTCGTGGAGAAGATCAATCTCCAAGCATAAACACTTCGGACAAGATCCATGTCCAGGGAAGATCCATCCCTCAAATATCACTGCTCTCACTTGGGGTGTGTTACAGACTCCAGAGGGGCTCCTACAGCCCAATCGCTAACATAAGCCAGATCCAGGCATAACCAATATAACATGTTGTGGCGTGCATCCCGATCCCATATCTGTCCCTCAATATCAGGCTCTCGGCCTCACTCAGTCATCACTCTTCAGTCTCGCTCACATGGGCTCACAATGCATGAACTACCCCGAACCAATGATACAACGTGTAAAACAACAATTACCGAGATCGAGACATGATATGCAATGAGAAGACTGAGTATATAATATCAATGAAACACATGAGATGACAACATTAAACGACCACTGGGGTCTTAACAACATCAGCGTGAAGCCTTAACATAATGTCTAGCATGTTCGCATTAAGACGACCACTCGGGTGTCAACAGTATCGGCGTGAAGCCTCAACATAGTATTTAGCATGATTTCCAGCATGTTCACATCAGTCACATTGACAAAAGCACATATATCAACAAGAGAGAACCAGTAAACGGTGTCATGGAATGAACCAGGTCACAAGTCACACGGTGCACGCTCGCACGCCAGTCACTTGGCATGTGTGTCACCCAAATCTAATCACGTAACACGTAGCTCGGGGTTTCGAATCCTCATAACCAAGATTGGAAGCGTTACTTACCTCAATCAAGCCAAAACTCTACTCCACCATTCCCTTGCCGCTCGACTTGGCCTCAATAACTCCGAATCTAACCAAAATCAGTATTATATCATTAATATATGCCAAATGAGCGAAGCCCACATCAAAATTATCAAATTACATCACAAACCCCGAATTTGGTCAAACCCGGGCCCTGGGCCCACGTCTCATAATCCGATAAAAATTACAAAACTAAAATCCTTATACTCTCACGAGTCCATACATACCAAATACATCAAAATCCGAGAACAACCGACCCCTCAAATCCTCAAATCAAAGTCTCCAATTTCAAGCCGTAATCCTCCAATTTTAACCCTTAATTCCCATAGATTTAATGCTTAATCAGATATAATTTACCATAGAATCAAGTATTAGGTTCAAAAATATTACCTCAATGTATTTTCCCTTGAATCCCTCTTCAAAAATCTCTCAAAAACTTCAATCCCGACTTCAAAACGGTGGAAAATAAGGAAAATTCTCAAAGTGCAACTTATATAGGTTCTGCCCAGCACTCTCTCACCAGCGACCCTAGGATTCGCAGAAGATTCTCCATTATCCATTTGGAGAGGAGTGATCTTTAATCCTTCAAATTTTTCTTCCAACATCCTTTCTATATCATCCAGATTTCTTAGTTTAAAATTTTCTATATTTGGTGGAGGTTGGATAGTTGGAGTAGTTGTTACTACCCCATTAACTTTGTCATCCTTGCACTTCTGCATTTCGAAGCATAGTTTATCAATTTTATCATGTAAAAAGAGAATATGTTCTCCTAAAATGCTCACATAAACATTAGTATAATTATGCTATCGCATTAAAGCCTTAACATGACGAACAGTAAGTAAAGCAGTATCATTTTCAAAAATATCAGCAAAAGTTGTAAAAGAAACTTTATCATCTTTTTCAATTTGGAAAGATTGCTGCGGAGGTAATATAGATTTGGTAATAGTACCATGAGACAATTTATAATCTTTTTCTAACATAGTAAGATGATCATACACATATTTGGTCATAAACCATGGAACAAATGCAATTCCTTTATTAACTTTTGAAAGATCTTCATAAAAATCTTCTTGAAAGAAATTTTGTTGATCTTTATTAAAATTTTTAAAAAACCAATTATGAAAAGGTTCCCATTTAGGTTGTAAAAATAGGCTCTGATACCAATGTAAAAATCGCAGGATTGTTTACAAGACAAATAATCTAAGCAAGAACAAAACCTTTACGATTCCTTATAGCCCTAACAACGCCTTCACACAGCTAACACGGGCTTCACAGGAGTTCCGTCCAAAGGACAAGCTCAGTCTCTACCATAGCTACAATATCTCAAACTCAGAATCATCGGCACAACCCTATTCTTATTTAGGATAGGTCACCATCTCTTAACAATCTAGTATGTTATCAGTCCAATACAAGTGTTTTAGCCTATCATTTAGGCTAAATATAGTTTCAAATATAAAAATGTAAAAATAAAACTAAAAGTACCTTAATTGAGACTTTGCTATCAGGTGTATGCTAGCTGAACCAAATGTCTTTTATTTAAGAAGTGTTCTTTACAAGAGCGGGAAAGAGAGAGAGAGAGGTGACCGAAGTCTGCCCTAACTAGTAAAAATGGATCCTTTTATAGAGGGGATCCGAAACAAAACAACAAAAAATTCTTACGTAAGCACTTATATCATATCTATATTATTGCCCCGACATATGGGCCTACTGCTTACCTAAGCGCTGAAGTTACGAATAAATTATTGCCCCAACATGCGGGCCTACTTCTTTATTAAAGAAGTATAGTACAATTATGTCATTATTTTTCTATGGGGTCCTTGCCTTTGAATTTTCTGGAAGTGTTGGGAGATTTTCTATCTTTTCTCGAAGCTGTTGCAAATAAGCTTAAATATTAGTTTCCTCCGTGCTATCAACACTTTGTGATTCCCTCGCTAAACATTGTGTTTCATCATCTTCAGTTGTATTTCCAGCAGAGGTCATAGATATATCATCTTGATTTTCCATATCTAAATTTTTAATCAAATCTTTTTTTCCTTCCATCAAGTAAGAAGCAATGAATTCAGGTTTTGATAATATACCCTTCTTCATTTTTAATTTTCTGGATATATGCTTGAAGGGACTTTCATTTAGTTTCTCTTGTGGAGATTTCAATTGTGTCTTCTTTTGATATCCTATCAAGGTATTCTGGATAGTGTCCAAGATGTCCTGGACAAACAGTTGTCTTTCTGTATTCTTTTGAACAATTTTGTTCCTATAAAAATTTCTCTTTAAACAAGGAAAATTGTCCTCATCCTTGGTTATTTCCACAGAATATCACATTATCCATGAAATAGAAAACTCGATGAAAAAGTACATTGTGGAGATACCTTCAAAGAAAATATCATTATTATGTAATTGCTTTTATTAGGTATAGGATACCTTATCCATTTTAAAACTTTATTAAGAGGTTTATAATTAATAACCAATCTTGGAACACCTCTTTCCTGTTCTGCATGTTTGTTAACATAAAAAAAAAATACAAGACCATTTTGATTTAGAAGGTCTGATAAGGCCCTTCTGTAATAACGAATTTATTTCGTTTTTGCATAATTCTAAATAATCAGAATTCATTTAACAAGGTCTTGCCTTAGTAGGAATATTATCTTCCGAAAAATCTTCTTCATATGGAAGAGTAACTACATGTTTTTTTCTCTCCCTAAAAACATTTGGATGATCACTACATATTGGTAATGAAAATTAATTTTGTAAAAGATCAATTTTCCCCCTAATTTTAGGATTTTGAAGAGTCTCATCAATAGTAAGACTACAAATCTCATTTTTAAGAAAACCAATTTTTTTATTATTGAAGAAATTCGATTTTTTAATTTCATTGATGAATATGGAAATATGTTGAGCAATAAAATCAATCCTTATTTGTTTTCCTTCAAAAGTACTAGTTATTCTAGTTTCATCCCATAAATAATTGGATATATATGCCAAAAGAAAGGCATTCCCAGAATGACTTCATTAGAAATACTTTTGACTCAAACAAAACTTTCAAGAGACAAATATTATTTGTACAAATATAAGCTTTAGGTAATTTATATTCTATACCCATTTTTTGACCACTTGCATTTTGAAGACTATGAGTTATTTTATGAAAATATTTCGAAGGTATAAGTCCTTTCTGTATATAATTCAAATCAGCTCCACTTTCAATAAGAGCAGTAAACTCCTTTTTAAGATTATAATCAATATAAAGAGTAATTTTTGCAATTGGTTTATGAGCTGTAATTAACTCAATAGTACCCAAAAATAATTGTAATGACCGGGTCGGTCGTTTTGAGAGTTAGCACTCCGATCCCCTAATAACCTCTTCTCCCATGTATTTTTATGTTATTGGAACTTGTCGGAGCATTGAGTGATGAAATCCGGAGTGATTTTGGACACATAGTCCTTAAATGTGGATTTTAGCCTTGAAATCAGGCTGTAGCTAGAGCTGTGTGAAGACGAAACCGGAATGAGATTTCGTCAAATTCGTTAGCTCCATTGGGTGATTTCGGGGTTAGGAGCATGTTCGAAATGTGTTTTTGAGATCGGTTGTAGATTTAGGCTTGAATTGACGAAAGTTAGAATTTTGGCGATTTTGACCGATGGGTGAAATTTTGATATTGGACTCGGAATAGAATTTCGAAAGCAATAGCAGGTCCGTAATGCCATTTGTGACCTGTGTGCAAAATTTAAGGTCATTTGGATGAGTTTTGATGTGTTTCGGTATCATATGTGAATTCTAGAAATTTCATAAGTTCTTAAACTTGAATCTATGCATAATTGATGATTTTTATGTTATGAGATGTGTTTTAAGGCTCGACCAAGTTTGAATAAGGTATTAGGGTCATTTGGTAGGTTTGGTTGAGGTCTCGGGGGACTCGGGGTTATTTTGGATGCCCAACTGATGAACTTGGAACTTTAAGAGCAGCTGAACCATTTCTGGTTCTGGTGTCTCGCACATGCGATGGATTTTCCGCAGGTGCGAAGGGGGTGCACATAGGTGCGGATGTAGTTCAGGCTGGCCAGACTCGCAGGCGCGGAAGAATATCCACAGGTGCGGAGCCGCACCTATGACCCAGCCACCGCAGGTGCGACCCCAGGACTTTTAATGAGTTTCCGTACCTGTGATTGTGTTTCCGCAGATGCAGCGCCGCAGGTGCGAAATCCCTGGGCTGGTTATACCAAAATCGGAGGGTTTGAAATTCATAACTCCAAAATCGATTGAGAGCTCGGGCTTTGGCGATTTTCAGTGGAATTTGAAGAGGAGAATCATAGGTAACGTTTTCTAACCTTAATCCATTTGTATATCAATAATCTCTATCAATTTCCTCAATCTAATCAATGAAATTGGATGAAAAACCATGAAATTGGGATGAAACTTCCCCAAGTAGAAATATGAGGATTTAGGGATATTTAGACGTCGGATTTTGTTGATTCTTTTTCGAGTGAGTTCATGAGCGAATGGGTGTTCGGGAAATATAATTTTTACCCGATTCCGAGATGTGGGCCCGGGGGACTTTTTGTGCGAATTTCCAAATTTCGCGTATTAGCTTCGAACTTATTAGTTATTATGTTTCCTTGAAATGATATTTACACTATGCAATCGAATTGACTAGTTGGGCCACCCCGAGTTGGATACTCGTGGCAAGGGCGTGGTATTGAGTTGATTAGCGCAGTCAAGGTAAGTGGCTTGCCTAACTCTGTGTTGGGGACTTCCCCTTAGGCATTTTTATATTGATTTTGTTGCGTGGACGCTGTGTACATGAGGTGACGAGTGCGTACACGGGTCATTTTTTCTAAAATTCCATTTTTCCTTCCATGCAATCACTCATTTTCGTTCCTATAGTACTGTTTCCTGTCTTAACTGAGTAGTTAGCTTAAGAATAAGCATGCCTACCTGTCCTTACTTGATTTCCTCTTATTTGCTACTAGTTAAACCATACTTAGGTAGTCTTACTTTATTCTTGCCTGTTGTTTTTCCTAAAGTGTTTGATTAAGCCGTATCCGACATACTTCTATAATGCATATTTAAATTGGGACTACGGACCGAGATCCGAGAGCTTTCCCCCTGTACTTCATTGCATATTTAAATTGGGACTACGGACTGAGATCTGGGAGCTTTCCCCCTGTACTGCATTGCATATTTAAATTGGGACTATGGACGGAGATCCGGGAGCTTTCCCCCTGTACTGCATAGCATATTTAAATTGGGACTACAGACTGAGATCCGGGAGCTTTCCCCTTGTACTGCATTGCATATTTACTGTTGAGATATATGCTGTGCTGAGCCGAGGGCTCTCTTTCTGTTATTAATTCTTCCAGTTTCCATTAATCCTGTTTATCATTGCTTATCTATATTTCACTGTTTAAATTTATAACTGGCTGGTTTTAAAAATCAATAAAGCCTCAACCTGACCTCGTCACTACTTGACTGGGGTTAGGCTTGGCACTTACTGAGTACCAAATGTGGAGTACTCACGCCCTTTCCTGCACATGTTTTCCACATGTGCAGATCCGGGTATCAGTGCATCATACAGTGGCTAGGCGTATCTTAGCAGCTGCCTAGGAGACCGCGAGGTAATTTTGCCGCGTCCGCAGGATCTCACGAGTCCCCTTCCTACTCTAGTATAGATATAGGAGATATATAGATACATTTCCTTATTCCTTTGTATAGAGCTACAGTAGTTCAGAGTTTGTGACTTTGTGATGTTCTGGGTTTTGGGAAAGTAAAAGCTATAAATGTCGAGCGACTAAATTTTATAGTATTGCTTCTTCTTTACTGTCTCTATTATTGTTTTTGTCTTATTTTCCGCAAATTTTATGCTTACCTAGTCGTAGAGACTAGGTGCCGTCACGAGACCATTCGGAGGGTAATTTGGGTTGTGACAAGTTTGTATCAGAGTGTCTAGGTGCATAGGAGTCACAAGTCACAAGCCGGTTTATTAGAGTCTCGCAGATCGGTGCGGAGACGTCCGTATCTATCTTCGAGAGGCTATGTAACTGTTAAGAACAATCAAATTCCTTGGAATTCCTTAACATGTTAGTTACTGTCATCAAATTCTTAAACTTTATTCTATTCTTTCTTACAGATGGTTCGTACCCGTACCGGACGTACTGATGACTAGGCACCCGAGCCCCCAGTCAGAGCCACCAGAGGCAGGGGCCGGGGAAGAGGACACGCACGCGGTGCAGCCCGAACACCGGCTAGATCAGAGGCAGAAGAGCCCCCAACAGCTACAGTTGGAGGGGCACAAGAGGTCCCTACTGTTACTCCAGACCTCCAGGAGACATTGGCTCAGTTCTTGAGTGCCTTCAGTACTCTGTCTCAGGCGGGACTACTCCCGATAGCTCTAGCTATATCCCAGGCCGGGGGAGGGACCCAGACTCCCGCAGCCTGTACTCCTGAGCAGAGGGTTCATATTAGGCAGGTCCCAGAGTATATTTCTATGCCCCCAGCAGCTCCATCTCAGCATAAGACTTGGATAGCTGTTCCTGAGGAAGAGCATCTCCGACTTGAGAGGTACAAGAAGTACCACCCACCTGAGTTCTGCGGACTAGCTTCGGATGACGCCCTGGGTTTTCTTGAGGGGTGTCATCGCATTCTCCGCATATGGGTATTGTGAAGACTAATGGAGTTTCTTTTATTGCTTTCCAGCTGAGGGGAGTAGCTTATCAATGGTGGCGTGCTTTTGAGCTTAGTAGTCCGGACGAGGCAACTTCACTTACTTGGGCTCAGTTCTCCGAGATGATCTTACTTGAGTTTGTCCCTTAGAGCTTCAGGGATGCTTGGCATGCGGAGTTTGAGCAGCTACGCCAGGGTACCATGACTGTGTCAGAGTATGCAGTCCGTTATAGCGATTTGTCTCGCCCTACACCAGCTTTGGTTGTCACAATCAGAGAGAGGGTTCGACGCTTTATTGAGGGAGTCTACCCCGATATTCGGACCAGCATGGCCAGAGAGCTGGAGACCGATATTACTTACCAGCAGGCCATGAGTATTGCCCGGAGGATTGAGACTATGTTAGCCCGGGATAGGGAGGAGAGAGAGGCCAAGAGGTCTCGAGAGACTGGTCATTTTTCAGGAGCCCGTGCACCAGCAACATGCTATGGTAGGGGTTTTGTGAGTCGCCCCGTTCATTCAGCTCTCCCAGCAGCCAGTGGTATTCCAAATCCTCCTAGACCTCAGGAGCCTTATTATGCACCACCAGTATCTCAGGTGCCTCCTGCTCGAGGTGCTATCACTGGCCAGTCTAGCAGGCCATATGATCGGAGATTGCCCCAGAGCGAGGAGGGGTGTGCCACCTCAGACTTATCAGGTTCCACGTCTTCCACCAGGTCCCCTAGCTATTCTTCCAGCCCCAGCTGCTACCCCACCATCTCAGGCAGCTCGAGGTGGAGGTCAGGGAGGTCGAGGTCACCCTAGAGGGGGAGGTCAGGCCAGGTACTATGCTCTTCTAGACCGATTCGAGGCCATTGCTTCAGATTTAGTCATTATAGGTATTGTTCCCGTTTGTCATAGGGATGCATCAGTATTATTTGACCCAGGCTCTACATATTCATATGTGTCTTCCTATTTTGCTTCACATTTGGGGATATCTCGGGATTCTTTGAGTTCCCCTGTATATGTTTCTACTCCTGTGGGAGATACTGTTGTTGTGGACCGTGTATATCGGTCGTGCTTGATTGTTATTAGTGGTTTTGAGACCAGGGCTGACTTACTATTACTCAACATGGTAGATTTCGATGTTATATTGGGTATGGAATGGCTGTCTCCCTACTATGCTATTCTTGATTGTCACACCAAGACTGTGACGCTGGCCATGCCAGGATTACCGAGGTTAGAGTGGAGAGGTTCCTTAGAGTATACTCCCCGCCGAGTCATTTATTTTCTTAAGGCTCAGCGGATGGTTGAAAGGGGTGTGATGCATATTTGGATTATGTGAGAGATGTTAGTGCTGAGACCCCTACAGTTGAGTCAGTTCCAGTTGTCAGGGACTATCCTGATGTATTTCCAGCTGATCTTCCGGGTATGTCACCCGATAGAGACATTAATTTCGGCATTGACTTGTTGCCGGGCACTCAACCCATTTCCATTCCTCCCTGTCACATGGCTCCTCCTGAGTTGAAGGAGTAGTTATAGGAGTTTCTTGAAAAGGGATTCATCAGGCCTAGTGTATCACTTTGGGGCGCTCCGGTATTATTTGTGAAGAAAAATGATGGCTCGATGCGTATGTGTATTGACTACCGGCAGCTGAATAAGGTGACAGTGAAGAACAGGTACCCATTGCCTTGCATTGATGATCTGTTTGACCAGTTACAGGGTGCTAGGGTGTTCTCCAAGATTGATCTGTGTTCGGGTTATCATCAGTTGAAGATTCGGGAGCCGGATATCCCGAAGACTACCTTCAAGACCAGATATGGCCACTATGAGTTTCTGGTTATGTCATTTGGGCTGACCAATGCCCCAACAGCTCTCATGCACCTGATGCACATCGTATTTCAGCCTTATCTTGATACTTTCGTCATTGTGTTCATTGATGACATTTTGGTATATTCTCGGTCCCAGGAGGACCATGAGCAACACTTGAGGACTGTGCTTCAGACATTGAGGGAGACGAAGTTGTATGCCAAGTTTTCTAAGTGTGAATTTTGGCTTGATTCTGTGGCATTCCTGAGCCATGTGGTGTCTTCGGATGGGATCAAGATAGATACGAAGAAGGTGGAGGCGGTACGGAGTTGGCCCAAACCGTCCTTAACTACTGAGATCCACAGGTTCCTCGGTTTGGCTGGGCATTATCGCCGTTTTGTGGAGGGATTTTCATCCATTTCAGCGCCCATGACCAGACTGGCCCAGAAGGATTCACATTTCATATGGACTGAGGAGTATGAGGAGAGCTTTCAGAAGCTCAAGAAAGCCCTGACTACAACTCCTGTGTTGGTATTGCCTACCGGTTCCGGGTCCTACACAGTCTATTGTGATGCTTCCAGGATTGGCCTGGGAGCGATGTTGATGCAGGATGGTAGGGTGATTTCCTACGTGTCCAGGCAGTTGAAGGTGCATGAGAAAAACTACCCTGTTCATGCTCTCGAGTTGGTAGCGATTGTTCACGCCCTGAAGATATGGCATCATTATTCATATGGTGTTCCCTGTGAGATATTCACGGATCACCGGAGTTTGCAGCACATATTCAGGCAGAAGGATCTAAATTTGCGCCAGTGTAGGTGGTTGGAGTTGCTAAAGGACTATGAGATCACTATATTATACCACCCGGGGAAAGCCAATGTAGTGGCCGACGCCTTGGGTCGCCGGGCGGAGAGTTTGGCATACCTTCATGCAGCTGAGAGGCCTCCAGCCTTAGATGTCCAGTACTTAGCCAGTCAGTTCTTGAGATTGAATCTTTCTGAGCCTTGCCGGGTATTAGCTTGTGTGATTTCTCGATCTTCCCTTTATGACTGTATGAGAGAGCGCCAATATGATGATCCCCACCTTTTGGTTCTTCAGGATAGAGTCCGACGGAGTGATGCCAGGGATGTGACCATAGGTGATGATGGGGTGATGAGGATGCAGGGCTGTATTTGTGTACCCAACGTACATGTGCTTCGGGAGTTGATTCTTGAGGAGGCCCATAGTTTGCGGTATTCCATCTATCCGGGTACCGCGAAGATGTACTAGGATCTCAGATAACACTATTGGTGGCGAAGGATGAAGAAGGATATAGTGGAGTTTGTAGCCAAGTGTCTCAACTGTCAGCAAGTCAAATGTGAGCATCAGAGACCGGAAGGGTTACTTCAGCAGATTGAGCTTCCAGAGTGGAAGTGGGAGCGGATCACCATGGATGTTGTGGTTGGACTTCCTCGGACTTTGAAGAAGCATGATGCTATTTGGGTGATTGTGAACCGGCTGACCAAATTAGCTCATTTTATTCCAGTGCTGACTACATATTCATCTGAGAGGTTGGATGAGATTTATATCAGAGAGATTGTTCGCCTCCACGGTATCCCAGTATCTATCATTTCAGATAGAGGTACACAACTCACTTAACGGTTCTGGAGAGCCGTTCAGCAGGAGTTAGGCACCAGGGTAGAGTTGAGTACAACTTTTGACCCTCAAACGGATGGGCAGTCCGAGAGCACGATTCAGATTCTCGAGGATATGCTCCGTGCCTGTGTGATAGATTTTGGAGGGTCATGGGATCGATACTTGCCACTTGCAGAGTTTGCTTATAATAACAGCTACCAGTCCAACAATCAGATTGCGCCGTATGAGGCTTTGTATGGTAGGCGGTGCAGGTCTCTAGTGGGATGGTTTGAGCCGGGCGAGGCCCGATTGTTGGGTACAGACATGGTTCAGGATGCCCTGGACAAGGTGAAGGTGATTCAGGAGAGACTTCACACCTCAGTCCATGCAGAAGAGTTATGCGGACCGGAAAGTTCGTGACTTGTCATTTATGGCTGGTGATCGGGTTTTGCTTCGGGTATCGTCTATGAAGGGCGTCATGAGGTTCGGGAAGAAAGGCAAGCTGAGTCCGAGATTTATTGGCCCTTTTGAGGTGCTGCGACGTGTTGGGGAGGTTGCTTATGAGCTAGCCCTGCCTCCCAGCCTAGCAGGGGTTCATCCGGTATTCCACGTCTCCATGCTCCAGAAGTATCACGGTGACACGACTCATGTTTTGGATTTCAGCTTAGTCTAGTTGTACAAGGATCTATCATATGTTGAGGAGCCTGTGNGGAAGGTTCGTGATTTGGCATTTATGGCTGGTGATCGGGTTTTGCTTCGGGTATCGTCTATGAAGGGCGTCATGAGGTTCGGGAAGAAAGGCAAGCTGAGTCCGAGATTTATTGGCCCTTTTGAGGTGCTGCGACGTGTTGGGGAGGTTGCTTATGAGCTAGCCCTGCCTCCCAGCCTAGCAGGGGTTCATCCGGTATTCCACGTCTCCATGCTCCAGAAGTATCACGGTGACACGACTCATGTTTTGGATTTCAGCTTAGTCTAGTTGTACAAGGATCTATCATATGTTGAGGAGCCTGTGGCTATATTGGACAGGCAGGTCAGAAATATCAGATCGAAGAATATTGCCTCAGTTAAGGTTCAGTAGAGGGGTCAGCTAGTCGAGGAGGTGATTTGGGAGACCGAGCAGGATATGCGGAGTCAGTACCCTCATCTTTTCACAGCTTCAGGTATATTTATATACTCATTCGAGGACGAACGATTTTCTTAAGAGGGGGAGGATGTAACGACCCGGTCGGTCGTTTGAGAGTTAGCGCCCCAATCCCTTAATAACTGCTTCTCCCATGTCTTTTTATGTTATTGGAACTAGTCGGAGCG